>JAMPIV010017303.1:0-60866 GCA_024509875.1 Oreohelix idahoensis
GTTTACATGAATTTGGTCTGGCTGCTCGACGTCCTGCAGTCAGAATCCCTCTTACTCCTGCTCATCGCAGAGCCCGTGTTGCTTGGTGTCGCGAGCACATCCGATGGACAAGGCAACAATGAAGTCAAGTTCTCTTCACTGATGAATCTCGCTTCACTGTGTCATTCAATGATGGCAGGATTCGAGTTTGGAGACGACCAGGAGAACGATTTACTGATGACACAATTCGAGAGGTAAATCGTTATGGTAGGAGTTCTGTCATGGTCTAGGGAGGCTTCTACAGACACGGCAGGACCCCACTCTACATCATCCAAGGCAACTTGACCGGCCCAAGATACCAGAACAAAATCTTTAGACCAATTGTTCCGCCTGCTCTGGACGCCATAGGTGGTAATGCCATCCTCCAAGATGATAACGCTCGACCCCATCGAGCTCGTGTGGTGAATGATTTTATTCAGCAACATGGGATCATCAGGATGGCGTGGCCAGCTCATTCACCTGATCTTTCTACAATTGAGCACCTCTGGGATGTCATTGGTCGAAGATTGTCAACAAATCACCCCCTGCCAATGGATGTTGCACAGCTGACTGCATTTCTGCTTCAGGAATGGCAAGCTGTTCCTCAGGATACTCTTCGGACCCTTGTGGACTCGATGCGTCTACGCTGTCTTGAATGCCTTGCTGCAAACGGTAGTCATACCCGATTTTGAAATGTCTATTTGTCCAATATCTATTGTGTGACTTTTGAAAAGGTGGGTGACACACTTCACAGCTTCATTGCGTTTGAATGTGTGTTTCCATTTCTTTACGTGACTTGTTAATTTGGTATTCAATAAATGCCGTTTTGATTGATACCAATTATGTTTATATCAGATTTGTTTTATGGTTTCAACCAAGGTTTTTCTATATGGCCCTTGACTTTTGACGAGTAGTATATATATATATATATATATATATATATATATATATATATATATATATATATATATATATATATATATATATATATATATATATATATATATATATATATATATATATATATATATATATATATATATATATATATATATATATATATATATATATATATATATATATATATATATATATATATATATATATATATATATATATATATATATATATATATTTATCTCTAAACAGAGTTATACCATTTTAAGAATTAACTCACCTGGAGGCTTAGACAGGCTGAAAATCATTGCTTTATCCTTCACAAAAGGCGACGGACAGATATAAGTTAACAAATGTTCAGCGCTAAGCAGCATTGTTCTTGACTTCTGAATTATCTTGTGACTACTCCCTTAGGGTAGAAGCGTTATTACTCTTTTATCTACATCTTTGCCAAGAGTAATCTTGTGCGAAAGTAGACACCTTTGACGACCTATTTAGATACTCTTGAGCATTGGCTACTGTTGGACAACTACTGCAAAGCAGAGGAGGCAATCCGTGGCAGACTCAAGTCTCTCACGTCACAAGCTGTCCTTGTAAAGCTGAAAAGTATTATCAGAACTGATATTGTTTAAACAGCAAACAAAAATTTACAGTGATAACGGTTAGGGATTCGACGTAAGAATTTATGGTTTGGCTGTAACGTTACACAGTGAAAGCGAATTGGACGGCTTATCAACGTAAACGTACGGATACGTGTGATTCAACAACTGCGGATTATAACATCTTTGTTTTTACAAGGTATCTATGTTTCAGAGCCATACAATGAGACTAAATGTGTGAGTTGAGAGATTGTTATATTTGTATTGGGCCCCGTATATTGTAATGTCCATACATGCCACCATGCAATATGAAATCTCCTTGTGTTACATCATATATTAATGTGCGGTGAATGCAATTGTTAGGGACTTATGGTCGTGATTGAGCTCACAAGAGGACTTAACAAACACATCATCAAAACTTAAGTTTAGGCAGCACTATGTGCCGGTCAAAAATACAAGTTCAAACAGTTAGTAGTTTCTCCTGCATTAAAAGAAACTTTGTTATACATATTTACAGACGTAAAATTAATTTAGTGCACATTTATTTATCTATTGCAAAATATAAATGCAAGTTTCTATAATAAATACAATTTTCAGAAAATAATCTCTATGGATTTTGAAATTCTCCATTATTGCTATCTTTGTTACAAATGGTTTTCGAAATACTTTTAATCAATAACTACTTAATGCTTTAAAAGTTATGACTATTTTTCCCATACACATTGCGTCCCTTGATAATAAAAATTACGTCCCTTACATTACACTCATAATTGTTTCATAACGTAACAGTAAGAGGGAGGAAAAATATGATGATGGTGGAAAATTGATATGAGTCGCGAGGTCAAGGTCTGGCTTTGTAGGGAATACAGAAAGTTAGATAAAAGTCAGCGACTTTACCTGCTTTTTGTACATGAGTTGTAAGAAAGTGCTAAATAGCACTCAACAGCATTACATTTAATGTTGATCTCAAGACTGCGCCCATGCCAAAACAAAAAGGCAACCCCAGCTGAAGAGTAAAGTCTAGGATTATGGGAGGACGGAGATGTCGAGATGCTCCCTAAGTTTATGCGAAAAGATGTTCTTACAACATCAGGTGGAAATAGCCATGATATTGATGCCCCTTAACGAAATGCGTTCAGTTCGAATCGGAGGCCGAATAGTCAAGAAAATGATGCCACTTGTGAGCCATGGCCCAAGCGTGACCGCTGCCATAAAGTGTCAAGGATGATCAGATGATCAGTATAGGATATAATATTTCTACAGAGTGACTGACAAGTGAATCTCTTCTTTTCCAAATTTTTTTTTTCAGCACTTAAACTTACTTAATAAACGTGAGACATATATAAAAAACAAGTAGCAATTAAGGCAATTTGACATTTGACAAATACGTTCTAATTTTTTACCAGAAACAAAACAAAATAAACTAAATTCTAAAATCGCCAATAAGGTCAACGTTACAAAAAACTAAAAATTAATGCCCGCTATGACTTCACGTGCCTGATCTCCCCCCTGCGCTGAAGTTTTACAGTATTATTTACAATAAATCAAAAATTAAATAAGATATCAAAAATGCACATAAGACATCAACATGTGACACATCACTTTATGTAATAAAATGACAGGTAATTCTCTGTATTGTGACGTTTGTTTCGTATAAAGTAAGTGGATAAATGAAGAAATACAAATTTATAAATAGCACGTGACTTTTCAGTACCCCTGTATAATCACGTGTCTAATTATCTAGGTCACATGTCGTACAGTTCCCGGGGGTCTTTGAAGAGACCAAGAAAGAAATAGGACTATTGTACATTCATCCATGTCGATCAATGCGCCTAATACAAGGTCATGAATGAGGATAGCAACCTCCTCTTGTAAAACAAATCACTACATGAACCGCTGCTATGAGAGCACGTAACTGTTTCGTGCAGGCTTCCTGCAGGACTAACTACAGTGGTGACTTGGAACAGGCTTCCTGCAGGACTAACTACAGTGCTGACATGGTGCTGGCTTCCTGCGGGAATTACTACAGTGGTGACTTGGTGTCACGGATTGCCTCAGCTGCTTTGCGGTAGTGGTCCAACAATGGCCAAAACTCAAGAGTATCTAAAGTATGTCATCAAAGATGTCTATCTTCGCACAAGATTACTATTGGCAGATATGTAGATAGAAGGGTAATGACGCTTCTATCTCAAGGCAGTGTGTATAAGATAATTCAGAAGTCAACAACAATGCTGCTTAGGGCCGAGCAAGTGTTAACTTATTTCTGTCCGTTGCCTTTTGTGAACTATTAAGCAATGGTTTTAGCCCGTTCAAGTCCCCAGCTAGTGTAAATCCAGGGAATTTCCCTTTGACAAGAAGAAGCTCTATTGATTTAAATATATATCTAAATGTATACATATAAATAAAATAAGAGTCTTGCTCATTTTTTTTCTTAACCAGCGGCACTTGGGCTTTCAGCTCTTCGGCCTAATGATATGTCATTGCGAGGCTGGGGAAACTGTTGACTTTCTTTCCAACCTGGTCAGGAGTTTCGCTCCTTCCCTTACACAGAGAGTTTATCTCAGGAGCCGTTCAGGTTATTCAGTCAAAATCCTAGTCAGTGATACTTCTTCAAATGC
This sequence comes from Oreohelix idahoensis, assembly GCA_024509875.1. Classification (NCBI taxonomy): domain Eukaryota; kingdom Metazoa; phylum Mollusca; class Gastropoda; order Stylommatophora; family Oreohelicidae; genus Oreohelix; species Oreohelix idahoensis. The sequence goes on from JAMPIV010017303.1 coordinate 4,133, forward strand.
CAACGCCCAGGCTTGACCCTCAAACATCTGATCACCAGCGCAACGTGGTAACCAATACACCAGATCGGCTCCTAGTCTTGCTCATACGTTGCTTTCACGTTGTGCACCCACCAATGTTAATCTCTCAGAAGAATCAAATTCCTGAGTATACAGCGTAGCTCAGGGAAGATGATTAAAAATCACCAATATTCTTCTGGCTATTAAACTAGGAAAATATGTGCTTGGACAGCGCGAATAATGATTTGCATGGGTTACAATTAACAAGGTACATATATGTCACAAAATGATATGATTCACTTGTTGCACACGTGATGTAATCATCACTCATCACTTCTCCAGTCGGAGGCTGGGGTCACCTCTGCTGTTGGTTTTATGTACGACTAATAAGAAACAATCGCCAGCGCCCGCTGTAGTGGGTTATGCATATACTATTTTCATATCTTGAGGTTGCCAGCCTCATATAACAACTTAGCAAGAAAAACGTACCAAATTCATATTTGTAAAATAAATGTTTACACTTACCCCAAAGTAACTTTTGTGAACACAATCACTCCCACAGTTTAGAATGGACACAGCACTTTATTAGATGCTTTAAATCACTTGGTCTTGGAAATTGTAGTAACCCTCTCATGGCGGGTGTTCTGCGAATCACTTGGTCTGGGAAATTTTAGTAGTCTGTTATGATAGGTGTTCTGCGAATCACTTGGTCTGGAAATATTTTGTATTCCTCTTATGACGGGTGATCAGATTCCTTAGGTATCCAGACTTCGTATTTAAAATGCAGGTTTGCTTTTTTGTTTTTTAATATATATAATATATATATATATATATTACACATTAGATACTCTAGGTTTTGTCCCTTGTTGGACGAACACTGCAGAGCAAGGGAAGGCAGCCCGTGTAACAGTTGTCGTTTACTTCCAATACTGATGTTCAGATGTTTGATTAAGTGGTGACAGTTGGCAAGTCACTGCCCCGGATTTTTTAACATCGTGTTTCTATTTCTCAGTCACTTATTCCCTTGTCATTAAAAAGCTTCTTAGTTATTTGAACTCAGGAACCTCATTGAGCCTCATATTGTTGACATATATGTTAAGTAGAATGGCGATCTGCTAAACTTTATAGTTTCGGTTTTTGACGTATCGATCTTATCTAAACATACAGATTGTAAAAACATACAGACGTACTTAATTCAACATGTGGAAAATACAACTTGGTTTTAAGAATAACACTGACCCCCGTCTACTTCAGATTAGATTAACGTTATATACTCGACATTAGTATCGTTATATACTCGATATTAGTATCGTTATATACTCGACATTAGTATCGTTAATTTTATTTGTTTTCCTTATGGAGCATTGTGACGGTATTGCCTCCCTGCTTTGCAGTTGTGGTCCAACAGTGGCACAATTGAAGAGTATCTAATATGTGCTTCAAAAGTGTCTACCTTCGCACTAGATTTCTCTTGGCAGAACGAACGAACGAACGAACTTTATTTTCAAAGGGTTAAGAATTGGGCACGCAGGCCCTTCTGACATTCTGCCCTTCCTCTCTCTCTCATCATGTATATGCTATTTCCTTTCATCCTCACATTTACTTTAAGCATTATTAAGGCATTTAAAATTATAAAAGTAATATTACATTTGCAATAATCATCATAATTAAAGTATGTTTTTAAAATAAACAATAGAAACATAAAGAATTACAACAACAACAATAACAACAAAATTAACGGAAAAAAAAAATTATAATAAATTTAAAAAAAAAAATGAATTAAAAAAACAAACAAACAACAAGACTGATAAAAATCGAATTCTTTATACAGTAAATTGGTGATTTGAGACATATTAAGACTTTACTAGAGGTGAGCAGCTTTGAGTCTCATAGCAGATACTGCTGCAATGAATGCAATGATAGGTTCGTCAAGATGAGGTGGGGTAAACAGTTACTTTCCTCGCTGTCTTTGCGTCCCAAACTCAAGACCAGAATCAGACTAGGTAGATAGTTAGATAGACATATACTAAAGCAATTAAGTTGCCAAGGGTTGAAAATCGGGCACAGTCCTATCTTGCATTCTTCCTTCATCTTGCTCATCTTTTATTACTGTTACTCAAACATTCTCCAGCGTACTTTAAGTATTAATTTAAGGGCAATACAACATTACAAGGTAGTATAACAGCATACATTAACAGTATCTGATCATAAAATTAAGAATATACGTTATTAAGAATATAATATTAAGAATAAGTATATTGTAATGACAACTAGATCATCAGAGCCTCAATACAGTATATCAGTATATTATAAGGGGTGACAGGAACAGAATTTCGGCTAAACTCGTCGGCTTCGCGCAGGCGTGTCAGTATGTGTCCTTAGTTGTGATATGCGACGGAACGAACATAATAATTTGTCTTCTCTTTGTTACTTTCACAATTGCCTCCACGGCTGGCGGAGTTGTGGATTTTAAAGTTGCTACCATAAGTGAAATGGGTTCATTTTCGATACAAGACAATAGGAGGCTGAGACGCTTGGGAGTCATGACCCAAGTGGGCCCGCCCCCCTTAGAGTGTAAAGGAGTAATCGGGCCGGACGGGGGGACTGCTTCTGATGATCAGATTGCTTCATGTTGAATCGCTCTGTAAAGAGTTTCCTATCATAGTTGCATGGTCAAACCAGTGACGATCGGGAAAAAACCGATTGACTTCTGGAAAGACAGACGACACTGGGAAAGACTAGAAACCTGCTGACCGGGTTAGCACCCCGTAAGCTGTATTCAATTGCTACAGGACCCAAAAATGATAGATGCCCCCAGGACTCACCGAAGGGGGGGGGGGGGGGAGAATGATGAATGCACAGGCGCCTCATTGGAATCCACCAGACCCGTTACACGGACTTCGAGCTCTGAACAACGGCTGGAATTTCCACGTGCCTGTGGTAGGGAATTCTCTACTCAGAGAGGAATGAAAATCCACAGAACGAAAAAGGGGTGTGGGAGGTCATCACGGGGAGATCAACAAAACTCTGTCTGGATGGATAAGACGTTAGAAGAACGCTGCCAGGAGTCAATCCACAGGGCTGAGTACAGTCACGTTGATCTGCCTGATGATGATCTCACACACTTCTTGGACGGGAAGAGAGATGCAATCAAGTTTCCACCTGCCAGTGCAAAAGGGCTTTGGGAATAGCTGGACGAAGCCTTGGCAAAAGAGTTGGATAACAACCTAAAGCAGATAACTTTGGAGAAGAAGCTGGAAATCTTCGGCGACATAATATATCTGCACTGTCGTAAAGTGTTCGGAATGAGGGAGGCAAGGGAAAGTAACCCACCACGAAAAAGTAGAAGACAAATTAAAATAGAAGAAATCAGGAAACAGAAGAAGCATTCCCAAAAACTGTTCAAGAACGCAGTTGCCACAAAGAAGGAAGGGTTACGATAGGTTTGGGAGCACCTGAAAGGCCAACATAATGTCCTTTGTAGTGCAGCAAAGGTTGTGCAGGAAGAGAAGGAAGACTAGAAGGGATAGGGAAATATTCTTCAGGGAGCCCTTCAAGTTTGCCAAAGAACTGTTTGAGCAACCACGGTCGGGTACGTTAAACATCAGGAAAGAAGACCTGGAAGAACGCCTTAGAATGACATATTCAGATAGTCGCAAAGATGAGCCGCTCAGCAGCATGGCAGGCCTTAAATTGCCAGGAGCTGAATTTAACACTAAGCCCCCAACGGTGCAAAAGGTAGAAAGCATTGTCCAGAAAGCTCGGTGCAAGTCAGCTCCAGGTCCTAATGGTGTTCCATATGTGGTGTATAAGAGATGCCCTGAAGTGCTCAAACGACTGCTCCGTTTACTGAAGAATGCGTGGAAAACCCAGCTTGTAACCAAAGAATGGAGAAAGGCGAACGGAGTTTACATCCCGAAGGAGCAAAATTCCACAGACATCAGTCAGTTCAGGCCAATCGCACAACTCAATGTGGAAGGGAAGATATTCTTCTCAGTGATGGCGAAAAGACTCACTACATACCTCCTGGAAAATGGGTATATTGACACTACCATTCAGAAAAGGGATATCCCAGGTACACCAGGATGTCTAGAGCATGCCACAATGATCTGGGAAGCAATCCAAAAGGCAAAGTCTGACATAACAAACCTCCATGTGATCTTGTTGGATCTAGCGAATGCTTATGGATCCGTTCCACACCAGATGTTGTGGCAGGCCCTAGAAATGTATCATGTTCCACAAGAGATTGCAGCAATGCGGAAACTGTATTTCGCAGGTTTTGTTGTCAGATTTTCAGCCAGAGAGTACACAACGAAGTGGATTGACCTTGAAGTTGGAATTGCAATGGGATGTACCATCTTGCCGATACTATTCGTGATGGCTATGCAGGTAATCCTCAATGCGGCTGAAGGAATGGCTATAGGTCCAAAGATCGGTGGAATGTTTCACATGCCACCACTCGAAGCCTTCATGGATGACACAACAATTCTGACATCAGATGAACATCAGGCCCGGAGGATGTTAGCACGCCTGGATGAACTAGTCAGCTGGTGCAGAATGAGCTTCAAACCCAAGAAGTCGAGAAGCCTATCAGTCAGGAAAGGGAAGATAGCAGAGGTCATATTCATGGTTTCCAACCAAGGAATCCATACTGTCATTGAGGAACCTGTTAAAAGTCTTGGCAGGATGTACTATGCCTCATTGAAAGACTCGAAGGCAGTGCAACAGACGATAGAAATGGCAGACAGAGGGCTACAGATTAGATACCAAAGCAGACTCCTTGGAAAGTTCAAACTGTGGTGCCTCCAGTTCATGTTGATACCAGAAGTTTCTGTGGCCACTGCTTATATATGAAATAAGCACAAGTACAGTGGAAGCTATAGAGCAGAAGGTCAACAAGTTCATGAGAAAATGGCTAGGGGTACCACCAGGTCTGTCAGATGTAGCACTGTACTGCAAAAGGTCAAAACGTCTGCTTCCTTTCAAGTCAGTGGTTGAAGAGTACAAAGTTGGAAAGGCAAGGCTTGCAATGATGCTACGCGAGTCAGCTGATGACGTGGTTAAGTCCATTCAGCCCACACTGAAAACGAGAAGGAAGTGGAGAGTGGAAGAAGCTGTTGATGCTGCCCAAGAGTCACACAAACTGAGGGAGGTAATCGGATACACTCAAACGAATAGACGGAGATTTGGTCATGGAGACATCCGCTGGTGGTCCAAGGCATCAAGCAGGGAGCGCAGAGACATGGTAGTTCAGAAGATACGAGAAGCTGAAAATGATAAGAGGTTGCAAAAAGCAGTGCAGCAGGTCCAACAAGGCCAATGGATTACATGGGAAAGAGCCCTACAGAGGTCCTTGACATGGAATGATATATGGCATATGGCACCTCTTAGGCTTAGCTTCGTTGTTAGATCAATGTTTGACCTGCTGCCGTCGGCCACTAACCTTGTGAAATGGGGAAAGTCGGATGATGAGCAGTGCCACCTGTGCCAGGGGAGGCAGACACTTGAACACGTGCTCTCAGCGTGTAAGGTGTCATTAGGGCAAGGGCGATACACTTGGCGCCATAACAAAGTGCTAAATGAGCTTGCTGCGACAATAGATCTGGCAAGGATGAAGGCGAATAGCAAACCCAGGCCAAGCACCGCAAATATATACTTTCTGAGGGCAGGAAAGTTTACCGAGTAAACTTGGTAGCAGTTTACCATCTCTTCTTGACTGTGCAAACAACTGGGAGATGGCGGTAGACCTACCTGGACGAGGGGCATATCCAGAGAGTATCAGAAAATCGCGGAGACGGCCGGATATAGTGCTTCATTCTTCAGCAACGCTTCAGGTCATACTGATTGAACTGACCGTGCCATTTGAATCCAGATTAGACGAGCAACATTCGTTCAAAGCGGCCTAGTATAATGATCTGGCAGCAGATCTGAGACATGATGGGTTCACTGCAAGGGTCATGGCTGTTGAAGTGGGCGCAAGAGGGCTTGTGGCTGCATCAGTGTATAATTTATTGAAACTGTTGGGGCTGAGGGGACAATCGAGAACAAGGGCAATTAAGAGGCTTAGTGAAACTGCCGTAAAGGCATCATGCTGGCTGTGGAACAACTGCAATGGGCAATGGAAATCGTGACAATAAACGCTGCGATTCAGAAAACACCAGGAATTTTTCTAAGTCCGCAATACGCTGAGTTTTTTGGTGTACTAGTGAACGGGCTGTGACTGAGTGGCGACAGGCGGTGTATATTATAAGGGGTGTCAGGAACAGAAATTCGGCTAAACTCGTCGGCTTCGCGCAGGCGTGTCAGGATGTGTCCTTAGTTGTGATGTGCGACGGAACGAACATAATAATTTGTCTTCTCTTTTTTTACTTTCACAATTGCCTCCACGGCTGGCGGAGTTGTGGATTTCAAAGTTGTTACCATAAGTGAAATGGGTTCATTTTCGATACAAGACAACAGGAGGCTGAGACGCTTGGGAGTCATGACCCAAGTGGGCCCGCCCCCCTTAGAGTGTAAAGGAGTAATCGGGCCGAAACACTTGTCGGACGGGGGGACTGCTTCTGATGATCAGATTGCTTCCTGTTGTATCGCTCTGTAAAGAGTTTCCTATCATCTTATTAGATAAAAGTACAACACAATCAGTTAGGGTGGCATATAATCAGATATGTAGATAGAAGGTTAATGACGCTTCTAAACAAATGAGTGTTCACAAGATATTCAGATAACCGAAAACAATGGTGCAGTATGGCTGAACACGTTAATTCTAGAATCTGACGACAACTTTTGTGAATTATTAAGCAATGATTGTGGTAGCTCGTTTACGCGCCCACTCCTGATTACTTAGTGGAATTCTTATTATTCTGGTACAGCTCAATTTAGAGTGTGTATTGTAAATTTTACTGAGACAAACATTCAGTAACTTTAAAATGATTAAATCGAAGCTAAATTTGTAAATTTACAAATAACAAAATTTAATAATCACTTAAGTTTTAACAGTTTGAAAATAATTTGAATAGTTATGAAGAGAAGTCTCATCAATGATTGGTAATATTGATGATGAAAAAAAGTTTACTTTGGCAGCGTATATTTTTCACTTAACTGCCAATAGTAGTTTCTGCTCCCGCAGATGGGTTCTGTTTACACTGCTCTCGCTCGTTGCTGGTCAAGGTTGTAGGGTGTAGCTCGTTTCCCAGAAATGTCAAGGAGAGTCTACAAAGTAGGTCACTCGTCTTAAAGCTAAGGCCACTTTTCCCTTCTTGTTCAAGAGATAGTACTTTCTACTGGTACCACCAATAACTATGATAAAGAATAGAAACGAAACGCTCTCCTCAGTATTGCGTTTCCCGACACATACTTATGTGTCCCCCCCCCCCATTCCCCCCTTCTATTCTACCATCCCGTTTATCTCAGAATTTACCCTCGATGAGAATTAAATTTAATCCCTCGGGATAAAACTTTCTTTACATTTAAATTAAATAGCTTTAGTTTTATGATAGGAAACTCTAGACAGAGCTATACAACAGGAGACAATCTGATCATCAGAAGGGGTCCCCGTCGAACAAGTGTTTCGGCCCTTTACTCCTTTACACTCTAACGGGGGCGGGCCCACTTGGGTCAAGACTCCCAAGTGTCTCAGCCTCCTGTTGTCTTGTATCATTACATTTAAATGAAAAGGTTAATAGCCCAGATAGAATATGTTTACATTTACATTTCCACTGATTGAAAAGTGTTCTCAATATAAATTGAATATGTTTTCATTTATGTTTACATTGATTGGAAACGTTGAATCTTCCATTAAATTTTAAAGTTAACATCGACATTTACACTGGTTTAAAACTGTAATTATTATAATTAAAATGTACATCATTTCTTCATCTTTCCATCCCTGCACCGCATGGAACCTGAGATTACTACCAAAGAACACTTATCGTGGATAACACTCCACTGTGTTGCACCACTGCAGTGTGGATTTCTAATAACAATTATAAGCTCGCTGCTCTAGGAGTATGTCCACACAACAATGGCTGACATAAGTAATCAACACCTTTAACAAGAATTTCCCTTTATTACTAAACATAACACACTCAAGCCTCATACGGTCAACAAACGCATGAAATACAATAATGAAATGCCAATGTAACTTGCCTCAATAACTCAATCTATCAGTCTCATACACAACAGTACGACTTATGCTGATAAAACACTGCAATGACTATCGCTCATCATGAGCGTCAAAACTAAGACAGTGGTTCACTAAACTCATTGACAACTTACAAATCTCCGGCCTGTAACAAATACAATCTAGACTCTACACTGTACTAAAATAACAACTTAGTAATCCATCAGACCCGGAATAGGGCAAGCACTTATAACAAATAGTCCATGACATGAACTGCACAGCTAACTTAAAAATAGAAATAAAACAATGGAATTTCTGTTCTCATTTCTGATTGGCTGTATGGTTAACTGTTGTGTGTATCAGCAGTTCTCAACGTGAGCCATGCCATATTTGTAAGGGGGAGGGGGGGGGGGGGGCACAGTAAGTGTCATATTTCTAGGGGGTGACAATAAGTTTCTGAGGGGGCCACCCAAACTTAACTTAAATAAAGTACTGAATATTAGAATCTTTTCTGTTTGCAGGCCTTATGCTGCTGCTAGACATTGTATGTCCTTACGACTTTTGTTTGATATTACACAATTATGTATATATATGGAATTAATCGTTTTTGTTAACTACTGCACATACTTTGTCTATATATGGTACAGTTTAGATTACGATGATACGGAACTCTTTACACAGCGCTACAACAGGAGGTAGTCTGATCGTCAGAAGCGTCCCCCTCGGACAAGTGTGTCGGTCTTTTATCTTCTTTACACTCTGGTCATGACACCCAAGTGTATGCCTCCTGTTGTTTTTCCCGCCTGCGCTGCGAATGGAAACCACTCCACCTTGGTTGCAACTTTTAACTTCACTCCTGATTTTATCCATGCTGTTAGCTGGAGGCAATTGTTAAAGTAACCATTTAACAAACAGTGCTGATGGTAAAGAACCTTTTTCCAGCTAATCAACGTGGTGGGAGGGGGGGAGGGGGAGAATTACAGAGGTAAATGAGAGAAGGGTGCCATGAGCAAAAATAGGTTGAGAACCCACGGTATACTCGTATATGTGGAAAAATGGATATTGGATAGAAAATTAGAAAGTATTTCACGGAAGTGGAGAAGAAAGCTAGCGAACCAGAGGTAGGGAAGGCACACGACAAGTCAGGTAGTTAACTGCTCAGTTCTCCATGATAGTTGTAGAAGAGAACTGAAAGGTAAGTTAAGTTCTCGCTAGACCTATCCTATGCTCCATTGGTGTTATATAAAAATGTGAGTACAGCTCGTATTTATTCATTACCAATTTTAAATTATTAATATTTCTTTGACCGCACAACAAAATTATAACTGGAAATTTAAATAATTCACTAACTGCAGTTATAAACAAATCAATGCACTTTATTGATTAATGATGTATAGTAACAAATTAGCACCTTGGTATATCAATATCTTAACCATTAGCCTTATTAGTCAGCCAAGTAAAGGGACGTTGAGGATACTTTTGAACAGAATAAAACAGGGATCAGAAGAAATCTTGTCCGAGGAACAGGCTGGCTTTAGACCAAAAAGAAGTACCTCAGAACAAATCTTCAATATTAGATTACTGATCGAAAAATATCTCCAGCATCAACGTGATTTATACCATAACTTCATCGATTTCACAAAAGCCTTCGATCGATTCTGGCATGAAGGCTTAAGGCAAATAATGAGAAAATTCAGTTTTGATACCAACATCATAGATATCATTGAAGCACTATACAAGGACGCAAGCAGTGCTGTTTTTGCAATCAATGACATTGGAGAATTTTTCAAAACAACTGTAGGAGTTCACCATCTTCTGATAGCCAAAGTAAAAATGAAACTCAAGAGATATGCAACAATGCAAAATTATAGACAACAGTATAATGTAGGACAGCTAAGAAATCAAGAAACAAGAGATAAATTTGCGGTCACAGTATCCAACAAATTCCAAGTGCTCCAACAGCTGGAAGAGGTAGAGAATACAGAAGACTATTGGCAGCAGGTCAAAACTGTATGGAAGGAGACATGTGAAGAAATACTGGGGAAAAGGGAACGACAACAAAAAGCATGGATAACAACAGAAACCATCAATAAGATAAAAGACAGAAAAAACAAGAAAGCAGAGTTAAACACAAGCAAAACCAGAAGTTCCAAAGCCAAGGCTCAAGAAGTGTACACAGAAGCAAACAAAGAAGTAAAAAGAAGTATCAAAAGAGACAAGAGGAAGTATATTGAGGAGTTGGCAAGAGAGGCAGAAGATGCTGCAGCCAAAGGAAAGATGAGAGAACTGTATAGCAGCACAAAGAAGCTAACAGGGAAATACAAGCAAACAAGTTGCCTCATAAAAGACAAGAATGGGAAACTGCTCAGCAATATACAAGAGCAAATGAAGAGGTGGACAGAATATTTTGGGGACCTTCTCAATAGACCAGCTCCACAAAAAACCGCCGGACATCCAGCCAGCAGAAGAAGAGCTACAAATTAACGGTGAAAGACCAACGAAGGAAGAAATAAAGAAAGCCATAAAGCTTCTAAGAGATGGAAAAGCGTCTGGACCTGATGGCATTCCAGCAGAGGCCATCAAGCAGATATCGACACGGCTACAGAGATGTTATATAAATTACTTGGTAAAGTCTGGGAAAAGGAAGAGATACCAGCAGAATGGAAGGAAGGATATCTGGTTAAGTTGCCTAAGAAGGGAAATTTACAAGAGTGCACAAATTATAGAGGAATAATGTTACTATCAGTGCCAGGAAAAGTATTAAACAGGATTATCCTTGAGAGATTAAAAGAGTCCATAGACAAGAAACTGAGAGATGAACAAGCAGGTTTTCGACAAAACAGATCATGTACAGACCAGATAGCCACTTTGAGAATAATAGTTGAACAAAGTCTGGAATGGAATTCACCACTATACATCGGATTTGTGGACTACGAAAAGGCATTTGACAGTGTAGACAGAGAATCACTTTGGAAATTGTTGAGGCATTATGGAGTTCCCCTGAAGATCATCAATTTAATAAAGAAAACATATGAAGACATGACATGCAGAGTTCTTCACGAAGGACAGCTTACAGAACCGTTTGGGATAAGAACAGGAGTGCGACAGGGATGCCTCTTGTCTCCATTTCTTTTCTTGCTGGCAATAGATTGGGTTATGAGATCATCGACAACACACAACAGAAATGGAATCCAGTGGACTCTGACTAAGCAGTTGGATGATCTGGATTTTGCTGATGACTTGGCTCTTCTGTCCCATAGCCGTAATCAGATGCAGGACAAATTGAAAACACTCGATGAGAGGTCACAGCAATTGGGTCTGAAAATACACAGGGAAAAGACAAAAATAATGCGAATAAATGCAGGTAATGATAACAGGGTTGAACTTGAAGAAACACCAATACAAGATGTAGAATCATACACATATCTTGGCAGTAATATAGACAAAGTTGGAGGGACAGACAGCGATATCAAAATAAGAATACAAAAGGCAAGAGGAGCTTTCATTGCATTGGGAAATATATGGAGATCAAGAGAAATAGGATTCAACACGAAAATAAGAATCTTCAACTCAAATGTGAAGTCAGTCCTATTGTATGGCTCAGAGACATGGAGAACAACAAAGACAACAACCAAAAAGCTACAGACTTTCATAAATGGGTGCTTGCGTAGAATAGAGGGATTAAAATGGTATGACAAGGTTACCAACGTGGAACTGATGACAAGAACTAGACAAGTGCCAGTGGAACAAGAAATGAGAAGAAGACGATGGCGATGGATAGCCACACACTGAGGAAACCTGTTGATAGCATTACAAGGCAGTCCTTGTTCTGGAACCCCCAGGGCAAGAGAGGCAGAGGAAGACCAAGAAGTACATGGAGAAGAGAGTTGGAAACAGAGGTGAAAATGATGAGGAAAACATGGAAAGAACTTGAGATGATGGCACGTGACAGGAGGACTTGGCATGTGTTTGTTGAAGGCCTATGCTCCTTTGGGAGTGGAGGGTTATGAAAAAATGAAAAATTTTAAATTATTAATATTTCTTTGACCGCACAACAAAATTATAACTGGAAATTTAAATAATTCACTAACTGCAGTTATAAACAAATCAATGCACTTTATTGATTAATGATGTATAGTAACAAATTAGCACCGTGGTATATCAATATCTTAACCATTAGCCTTATTAGTCATCCAAGTAAAGTGACGTTGAGGATACTTTTGAACAGAATAAACAGGAATCAGAAGAAATCTTGTCCGAGGCTGGCTTTAGACCAAAAAGAAGTACCTCAGAACAAATCTTCAGTATTAGATTACTGATCGAAAAGCATTTCCAGCATCAACGCGATTTATACCATAACTTCATCGATTTCACAAAAGCCTTCGATCGAGTCTGGCATGAAGGCTTATGGCAAATAATGAGAAAATTCAATTTTGATACCAACATCATAGATATCATTGAAGCACTATACAAGGACGCAAGCAGTACTGTGTTTGCAATCAATAACATTGGAGAATTTTTCAAAACAACTGCAGGAGTTCGTCAGGGATGTATCCTGTCCCCAGTGCTCTTTAATATATATCTAGAACATATTATGCAGGAGGCTCTCTACGATTATAAAACAACCATATCGATTGGAGGCCGACCTCTTTGCAATCTATGTTTTGCTGATGATATCAATCTTATAGCTGGAACAGAATCATAACTTCAAGACCTTACCTCTAGATTGGAGAAAGTAACATGAACGTATGGGATGGAAATTAATATGGAAAAAAGCAAGATATTGGTGAATACCATAAGAAACATGTTCCGACGAACATTACGTTACATGGGGAAACGTTAGAAAAAATTAACACCTTTAAATATCTGGGGTCCACTATATGTAGTGATGGAAGATCAAGTAAAGAAATCAAGACAAGACTTGAGATGGCCTAAGGTGCCATGATAAGTCTGAATGTGATCTGGAAAAGTAACATCCGTTTTCCTGGGAAGATCAAATTATACAAATCACTTGTATTATTTATTCTCTTGTATGGGTGTGAGGGCTGGACACTCACTGCAGATACGGAGCGAAGGATTCAGGCTTTCGAGTATAAATGTTATAGAAGAATTTTGCGCATTTGCTATAAAGAGCACAAAACAAATGTCTATGTTAGAGAGAAAATAAAGACCTGTGCAGGCCTCCAAGAAAAACTTTTGTCAGTAGTGAAACGTCGAAAGCTCGCCTGGTTTGGGCATGTAACTCGTCACGACTCCCTTTCGAAAACGATCCTCCAGGGAACAGTCGAAGGTAAACGGAGAAGAGGAAGGCAAAGAAAATCCTTGGCTGATAACATCAAAGAATGGGCAGGGCACGGTTATTCCACACTTGTACGCATTGCTGAGGATAGAGAGCAGTGGAGGACCCTGTATGCTGATGCTTTCACCATGGCACACCTACGACCCATGACGGGTTACGAGTTGAGTTGAGATGATATCAATATCTTACAAGATTTCACACAATTTACAAAACGTATATTGTCACTTTTTAATCATTTTCATCATGTTCTTGGCTTGGGTGCCTTGGTTTGTGCATTCACGATAAGTTGTACATAACTTGCTTGACACATTGCAGTATCTGACTTTCTTCGGTCGTTAAAACATCTGGACACTGAAGATGCTATGTTTATGTCAGGAACAAAGTTGGTCCACTGTTAAACAGTTCACAATGTCCAAAATTGTGCCACGTTTTTCACCACTAGCTGAACCTGCAAAATAGGACCAGGTTATGGCATCTGTGGTTTATAACCAAGACGCCCCTCTGATGCTGACTGGCCACTGTTGATCAGTTTCTACAACACCGTCTTGAGGCTGTGGTTAAATCAGTCAAAAGTGGGTACGGCGTACAACCTTTTAATACATTTAAGAGTTTTAACATCAGTTAAAGACATTTTCTAAACCCAGCCATGACTACTTCCCTTCGGCTTAGCATTTTGCCAAAGTTAGCAAAATTGTTTTCCTTATAATACATCGACAAAATGTACCGAAATAAAAGTTAAGAAAGAAAAAGAGATGACGAACTCTTTGAGCACGGCACCAAAAAGCAAGATCCTAAAAGGAACTGTAAGCTTTTATTGCTAGCGTTTTTCAGTCCTAACAAGGACTTCTAGCTGTGCCAATGATGTCCAAAATTGAGGTTATATAGTTGTCGTATATTTTGTGATACGGTATTATTAAGATCGATTTTGGCCCAGCCTGAGTATAGGACTAGGAACAGGTGATAGCTCAGTGAGAGATCGGGTAATGAAATAGATTTTTCACAAGTGAAATGGGGAAAGGTAAAATCTGTCCCTGGATATGAAAGATAATATATCCAGCCTATCGGTTACGACTGAGATTCTTAGATCAGACAGACCTTCCTATAAATATATATTGATGTATTCACCCACTCACATCTATACACACACAGATACGTGACGACAATTAGACGCACATACGTGAAAACTATATCTATGGAATTGGGATCTTGTGGGACAAGCTGACCGACACACGTAGATAAAGTTTATGTAAAGTTTATTTATCATAAAGAATCTACAACACAACAATATCTTTGAATATCAAAATCAAATACAATGAACATAGGTTAATGAGTTAATTACAGAGTTAGACTCATAGGTTTAATCCTCCCTCCCTCTGTTGAGACAAGATCCCGTTAGAGCAAAGTTATTAACCCCCGAAAGAGTCAAAGGTTTCTACGCTATGGTCTAAAATTTCCTCTACAGTAAAGAACAGAGTTATAAGTTAATCTATTCTGAAATGAAATAAAGGAGCAGCTTTAGCAAAACTTGCATAAGCAAAATATAAAAATAGTACATAGGTTATATCCAAATAGAATTATTCTTCTCACGCTTTCTCTCGTTCTGAGAAACCTGTGATCACAAATTCAGTCTCTCTTACCTACAAAGGTGCTTTCACCACATCTGGAACAATTGTTAATGGCACCCACAGCCCATCCACGGTTGGTTGTTTGGCAGATCAAGCCCCAGTTTCTCCAACGACTAATTAATCAAATGTTGGGAAACGCTTGATTTACTCTTGTAAGTAGGATTCTGATAAAGGTCACTTTAAGTTTTGTCCAGTTAGTAAAATAATTAAGAGATCTGAATGTCACAGTGTACGTTAGCTTGGAATCTTCAATCGTTACATCAAATGTCAGGTAAACAAATCGGTTCAGGATCAATCTTCTTCACAACACGTGGGCGTTATACAGGTATTGTCAATGTTAGATTTGGCAGCCACAACCGGCTGAATGTTTATGAAATTGGGATAAGAACTCTGGATATTCTATAAGTCCAGTTATCATTTATTCTTAATATTATTTGGGTTGGGTACTCTGTCACGACACTAGACAAGTCACCTTGAAAAAACCCGATATTATATCAGAATGTTCCTTGATAATGTTTATTTCCAGGTTCATATGCAATGGAAGCCGCTGATAAGGTTTTTAGGGTTTGACCCAAATACTGTATAGGAAGAAAATACAAATACTTAACAGAATATAGTTATAATTCACAATCCTATCCTTTCATCGCGTAACATAGAAGATATATTATCCACTTCGGCTATTTAACTTAAATTAGAAACTATAAGCTTAGAGCTAGTCTCATCGTTTAAAGAAACTTCCGTAAAATAAATTCTAGTCATTTAAAAATAATCAATCACCATGAATTAGAAATAAATACATATTTCGTCAATACTCATGATGAATCAGTGCATTACTTAGTTGGTTAAAATATTCTCTGACTGGTTCCTAGCAGTTAATTAAATTTATTTATTATAGCTTGAAGAGTTTAGCTAGAAATATTTATTTGTTCTGCTATCCACTGTAACACAGTAAAACTTTAGAGAAATACCGTTTACGGACCTATTAGTAAATCACTCTGCACAGAAAATAACTAGTAAAACATAATTTACGATATAAAAGATTAAATCCCTCAAACTACTAGTATAGTATTTATCTCAACACCGAGCTACTAAGACTTATCTGCATCGACTACTTAGAAATTCACTTTTACAAGTATTCTAGAATTAAAGCTAGTAGTCTAGAGAAATCTGTGAGGTACTGGATGAATTGAGTTAGATTTATGTTGTAAATATATTAAAAGATGAAAGGAGATAGTTAATTATCCCCCCAAAAAACTAGACCCTACCAGATGTTCTCACCTCCAGGAAATTTTATGTTCAATTTTCGGCTTATGCGTAATTCAAAGCCGAACACCCAGGATCTTCGTTCTCGCTTAGATCAGACATCGGCAATGCGCTAATCAGTGTGAGTTTCCTTCGTCTCTCTGTCCGTATTCAATTGATGGGTTTGAAAAAAAATCGAAAAAAGGTGATGTCTTACGAGGACAAAAGACAAAGAAAATAGTCTACGTTACGGCCACAAGGCCTTCGTCAGGAAAGGAAAGAAGGTGAAGGCTAGATAGGACACATAAGAACTAAAATAAATATAAAAATAAAACCTTTCCTGACGAAGGCCTTGGGGCCGTAACGTAGACTATTTTCTTTGTCTTTTGTCCTCGTAAGACGAATCACATTTTTTCGATTTTTTTTCAAACTCATCCATTGTACTCCACGTCTTACCGCAGTTCCCCTCAACTTCCTTGTCCGTATTCAAGCGAGTAATGTCTTTAGATCTCCCGATTCGTCGTGTTAATTACTTATCACGAACGGATTCTGGGAAAGGTAATAAAGATTTCTCACTTAAGTTTACAATATCTACTCAAATTTATTCAAATCTGGTCACTGTCTGATCTCTACAACGATTTGATCTCTGGCGCTGGTGTTAGAATTACAGCTCACGTTAGCTAGTAGGTCTCTCGTAGACTCTCATCAAAGAAATATAGTGACCAGCATTAAATGCGTGCTAAATGAGAAAAAGAGACAGATCTATTCTGAGTGATAGGAGGTTTGGTTATAACCAACAGGCGTAGGAGAAGCTAGGTAAAAAGAAAAATGAAGATAAAGAAAATAGAGATATGAAATCAATTTACATAAACTGTCACAGACGTCCCCGCTTAAGATGTGAAACCCCTTCATGTCCACTTTATGGAAAGAGATTTCATATAAAATATCTTCTGGGTGACTGTATTCTTCACTCTCATCTTCCCCCTCCGTCTCTGTCCAAATCCTATTCATGAAATCTGCTCCAACGTTTTATCTTTCTCTGGAATGTATTCCGTTTGCGCCCGAAAGAGTGTCGCCGAGTTTTACATTGTTGAAAGATTCCGTGTGTTTGCAGTGGCAATTCCCTGCAACTATCGTCATCTTCGTCAGTTTTGGCGATCGCCAGGAGATGTTCGGAGGACGGCACAGGTCTTTCCAAGTATTTCTTTAACAGATTTACATGGTAGACCTTCTCCTTTCCTTTAATAGAGATCTGGTAGTTAGCCCTTGAGATCTTTTTAAGGACGGTAAATGGCCCTTGCCATTCGATAGGTTGTTTGTTGTTCCCAGTTGGGAGAAGCAACAAAACTTTGTCTGCTGCTTGCAATTCTCTTTCTTTCGCGGCTTTCCTGTATCGGTTTGCGTGCTTTGCGCGGGCTCGCTTAAAGTTTGTCGTTGCTAGGTCCCATCCTAGTTTCAACATTTTTTTCAATTCCGACACATATTTACTGGCTGAGACGACTGTCTCATCAGCCTTCTGGTCTGTCAGCGACTGAAGTAAGGCTTCAAGCGGCCCCTTAATAGGTCTGCCGAATAAAAGTGTAGCTGATGAAAATCCTGTCAAAGTATGTGGAGCTTCCCTGTAGGCGAATAAAGCTGCAGGTATACAAAGGTCCCACTCTTCAGGTTTCTCTTGTCCCAGTTTACATAACATCGTGTTGAGGTTTCCGTTGACACGTTCTACTAACCCACTTCCGGCCCGATTATAAGGGCTTGTGTAGATGTGCTGGTTCCTTAAGATTTTAACGATCTCATCCATTAACAGGTTCCGGTCTGGGGATCAGTTGTCCGTCAAAACTTGTTGCGGGAATCCCAATCGTGTGAATATCTGCGCTAGGGCTTCTGCGACATGCTTGGCTTCCGCGCATGTTAGCGGTATAGCTTTTGCCCATAAAGTGCATGTGTCGACCAAGGTCAGGATGAACATGTTCCTTCTTTTAGTCCTTTCTAAGGGCCCTAAAATGTCGATCACAACCCGTTCAAATGGTGTCCCCAATACTGACATTTCACCCATGGAAACTGGGGGTGTCCGTTGCTTGGGTGGCACACGTTGGCACTGGGCTCAGGACATTACGTATCTGATAATATCAGAGTTCATTCCTGGCCACCAATAGTGAGTCTGTATTCGCTGATTTGCGGCGTTCTGTCCCATATGTCCGCTAAAGGGAAGTGAGTGTCCCATTTCTAAGATTTGGCTTCTGTACTGTTTCGGTACTAGGAGCTGATTAAAACCTTGTTCAGGCTTGCCCGTTCTGCGATAAAGTACGCCATCTATAGAAAAAATGCCCCCATGTTGTCTAGGGTCCTTAGCCATGGGCAGTTTCCTAAAGCAGGGTGCCAAGGTAGGGTCCTTTTCTTGCGCCTCTTTAAGTTCCTTAGGTAACAAAATTGGCGCAGGCTCCCGTTCCATCTTGGTTTGCCCTCTTGTGGTTACTGCTGCCACAATCGGCTCTTCCGGTTTCCCAATAAACACATATCTGCCGCCAAGTATGACTGGGTAGATCGGGTCATCCATAACAGCCGCTTTGATCTCACCTCTGACAAAATCAGAGTGGATCTCCACCAATGCGATGGAAAGCGTTGTCGGTACATCTCCTTCAGAAACTCCCCAAAGTTCGACTGTTTCTTCTGTCCCTTGACCGGGTTTTGACCAAGTGCCTGGCAACAATGCAATCATAAGAAAGCCCCGTGTCAAACAAACAATATGTTGAAGACCCGTTCAGTATAACAGTACCTCGCGTAGAGGGCATCCCCTCTTCTGGTTGAGAATCACTGTCATCAATTCTGCCTTGCGAGACTGTTAGCAAGCAACCGATGCGTTTAGGCTCTGTGTGCTCGCTCTGATCATATGTCCCGTGCGCAGGGGTTTTCCCTTTGTCACCCTGTCCTTTCTTACCGTGCTGCCATGTAGGACGGTTGGGTTGATCAGATTGTTTGTACGTGGGTTTCTTGTTTTTGTAGAACTTAGATTTTTCCGGAGGGGGATTCTGGGGTCCAGTTTCTCTGTGGTTATGTTGCTGAGAAGAATGGGAAGATTGCTCTAGGTTATTCTTTCGAAAAGGCTCTTCTGTCGGTTTACGTTTTGCGGCCGACAGTTCAGCCAGCGCATTATGATATCGCACAGACTTTTCCAAAATGTCTTCCAGCTTCTCTGCACCTTGCTCAGCTAAAAATATACGGGTGTCACTTGACATAGTGTTTTTTATTTGTTCATTTATAACAAATTCCTCAAGTCCTTCATAGGTAGAGGCGAGTTGTGAAAGCTCCAGGCACTTTGTCAAGTATCCCTTCAGACGAGAAGAGAACTGCTGAAAAGTTTCAGAGTCCCCCTTTCTGCTGTTACGGAACAGTTGCAAAAAATTGTGAATGTTCATTTCAAAGTGCTCAAGCAAAGCTTTCTTCACCACGTCGTAGTTGTCTTGTTGGCTGCTTTCCAGTTTTGAGTATGTATCATACGCAGACCCTTTTAGGGCCTGGGAAAGTTTCAAACACCAACGCGAACTCTCTAAACCTTAAAGATTGGCCATTATTTTCAAATTTCTCTAGATACGTGTCAATCTTCTCATTAGGGCAAAGGAAAGATTCTAGAGCGAAAGACATAGCGGTGAGTTGAAGAGATTGAGTGTTAGAAGGATCAGTTAAGGAAGAATTAGGAGAAGACTCTCCATTGCTGGAGGTAGAGGCAGCCCCACGAGTTTGAACCTCTAGAGCTTTGATCGCCAACTCATGCTGTCTCTCCTTCTCTTTTTCGTTCCTCTCCTTCTCTCTTTCCTCCTGCTGTCTCTCCTTCTCTCTTTCGTTCGCCCTGTGGATTTCTATTTCCTCATCCATCTTCTTCTGCTCTCTAGCTTCGGCTGCTTTTTCCTTCTGCTCCACATCATATCTGTCAAGTTCGTCCCTGACAAAAGCTTTCGCTTCTTCTCCTTCCAATCCCTCTTCCCTTGCTTTCTCTCTTAGCGTCTGCCTAAGCGTTGCACGCTCTGCCATAGTAAAGAGCTGACTGTGACTTAGCCGAGAAAGAAGTAAGAAAAAGGATACACTGGTTCCCAAAAACTAAGTTACTAAAAGTGGAAACGAAAAATAAAAATCCTGTCAAAAATTTTAAGGAAAAAAATCCCTTAGTTTTTAAGTCCACTATCAAGTAGCTACTGAAGTCAGTTAGTGTGAGGGAGGCAATTACTGGACTAAATAATCTGAACGCGCTCCTTAGCTTAGCTCAAAACACCTTCTGCTTAAAAATTAAAACCCTGTGATTGTTCCACAATCACACACACACACACACTACCAGCGGCTTTGTATTACAAAATCAATACATAACATACTCTGACAAAGATCACCCTGTAACTCAATTGTATATACACTAGCAATGCTGTGGAAAAAAGAATAGATATATATGTGTGGTCAGCAAGCCAATAAACAGATCGTTTGTCTAGTGGATAATGTTTTTTAATGATACTATATCTCACTAGACAATCACACTCTTTCTCTAACTAGTCTATAAAGATTTACAGATCAAAATCCCGGTAAACGAGAAGTTTTTCTGTCGACTATTCATGATTTGAGTTCAATTTCCGAAAAATACGAGCACCCATTTGTCGTCTCGTTTTCCTGTCTCTAAGTTCAAAAATATCCTTCGGACGAGCACACTTTTGTCATATATTTTTGATAAGGTAATTACGATCAATTTTGACCCAGCCTGAATAGGACTAGAATAGGTGACAGCTCAGTGAGAGATCAGGTAAAGAAATAGATATTTCACAAGTGAAATGGGGAAAGGTAAAATCTGTCGATGGATATGAAAGATAATATATCCAGCCTATTGGTTACGACTGAGATTCTTAGATAAGACAGACCTTCCTATAAATATATATTGATATATTCACCCACTCACATCTATACACACACAGATACGTGACGACAATTAGACGCACATACGTGAAAACTATATCTATGGAATTGGGATCTTTTGGGACAAACTGACCCACACACGTAGATAAAGTTTATGTAAAGTTTATTTATCATAAAGAATCTACAACACAACAATATCTTTGAATATCAAAATCAAATACAATGAACATAGGTTAATGAGTTAATTACAGAGTTAGACTCATAGGTTTAATCCTCCCTCCCTCTGTTGAGACAAGATCCCGTTAGAGCAAAGTTATTAACCCCCGAAAGAGTCAAATGTTTCTTCGCTATGGTCTAAAATTTCCTCAACAGTAAAGAACAGAGTTATAAGTTAATCTATTATGAAATGAAATAAAGGAGCAGCTTTAGCAAAACTTGCATAAGCAAAATACAAAATAAGTACATTGGTTATATCCAAATAGAATTATTCTTCTCCCGCTTTCTCTCGTTCTGACAAACCTGTGATAACAAATTCAGTCTCTCTTACCTAAAAAGGTGCTTTCACCACATCTGGAACAATTGTTAATGGCACCCACAGCCCATCCACGGTTGGTTGTTTGGCAGATCAAGCCCCAGTTTCTCCAACGACTAATTAATCAAATGTTGAGAAACGCTTGATTTACTCTTGTAAGTAGGATGCTGATAAAGGTCACTTCAAGTTTTGTCCAGGTAGTAAAATAATTAAGAGATATAAATGTCACAGTGTACGTTAGCTTGGAATCTTCAATCGTTACATCAAATGTCAGGTAAATAAATCGGTTCAGGATCAATCTTCTTCACAACACGTGGTTGTTTGGCAGATCAAACCCCAGTTTCTCCAACGACTAATTAATCAAATGTTGGGAATCGCTTGATTTACTCTTGTAAGTAGGATGCTGATAAAGGTCACTTTAAGTTTTGTCCAAGTAGTAAAATAATTAAGAGATCTAAATGTCACAGTGTACGTTAGCTTGGAATCTTCAATCGTTACATCAAATGTCAGGTAAACAAATCGGTTCAGGATCAATCTTCTTTACAACACGTAGTCGTTATACAAGTATTGTCAATGTTAGATTTGGTAGCCACAATGTTTATGAAATTGGGAAAAGAACTCTGGATATTCTATAAGTTCAGTTATCATTTATTCTTAATATTATTTGGGTTGGGTACTCTGTCTCTTTCTGGGTGTACCACGACACTAGACAAGTCACCTTGAAAAAACCCGATATTATATCAGAATGTTCTTTGATAATGTTTATTTCCAGGTTCATATGCGATGGAAGCCGCTGGTAAGGTTTTTAGGGTTTGACCCAAATACTGTATAGGAAGAAAATACAAATACTTAACAGAATATAGTTATAATTCACAATCCTATCCTTACATCGCGTAAATAAGAAGATATATTATCCACTTCGGTTATTTAACTTAAATTAGAAACTATAAGCTTAGAGCTAGTCTCATCGTTTAAAAGATTTCCGTGAAATAAATTCTAGTCATTTAAAAATAATCAATCACCATGAATTAGAAATAATTACATATTTCGTCAATACTCATGATGAATCAGTGCATTACTTAGTTGGTTAAAATATTCTCTGACTGGTTCCTAGCAGTTAATTATTTTTTTAAATTATAGCATGAAGAGTTTAGCTAGAAATATTTATTTGTTCTGCTATCCACTGTAACACAATAAAACTTTAGAGAAAAACCGTTTACGGATCTATTAGTAAATCACTCTGCACAGAGAATAACTAGTAAAATATAATTTACGATATAAAAGATTAAATCACTCAAACTACTAGTATAGTATTTACCTCAACACCGAGCTACTAAGACTTATCTCCAAACGACTACTAAGAAATTCACTTTTACAAGTATTCTAGATTCGAAGCTAGTAGTCTAGAGGAATCTGTGAGGTACTGGATGAATTGAGTTACATTTCTGTGGTATATATATTAAAAGAAGAAAGGAGATAGTTAATTTCCCCCCCCCCCCCCCGAAAAACCAGACCCTACAAGATGTTCTTACTTCCGGAAAATTTTACATTCAATTTTCGGCTTATGCGTAATTCAAAGCCGAACACCCAGGATCTTCGTTCTCGTATAGATCAGACATCGGCAATGCGCTAATCAGTGTGAGTTTCCTTCGTCTCTCTGTCCGTATTCAAGCGAGTAATGTTTTTAGATCTCCCGATTCTTCGTGTTAATTACCTATCACGAACGGATTCTGGGACAGGTAATAAAGATTTCTCACTTAAGTTCGCAATATCTACTCAAATTCTTTCAAATCTGCTCGCTGTCATATCTCTACAACGATTTGATCTCTGGCGCTGGTGTTAGAATTACAGCTCACGTTAGCTAATAGGTCTCTGGTAGACTCTCATCAAAGAAATATAGCGACCAGCATTAAATGCGTGCTAAATGAGAAAAACTCAGAAGAGACCCCGATGCCATCACAAGAACAGCTATGCTTTGGACCCCTGAAAGAAAACGAAAGAGAGGCCGACCAAAAACAACCTGGCTGAGATACAAAGAATGAACCAGAGTTGGGGCACTGTACAAAGGATGGCCACCGACCGAGCAAAGTGGAATCAATTTGTTGTTGCCATACAAGACGCCACTAGGCGTGATGGCCACTGACTGCTTTGACGGTCGGCGGCTAAGGATCAAAGAAGAAGAAAGAAGAAGAAATGAGAAAAAGAGACAGATCTATTCTGAGTAATAGGAGGTTTGGTTATAACCAACAGGCGTAGGCGACGCTAGGTAAAAAGAAAAATGAAGATTAAAAAAATAGAGATATAAAATCAATTTACATAATCTGCCACAATAGTGATGGAAGCCATCTTTCTTCGGGCACAAGGCAAGATAAAGACATGAGGATTTATGTTAAGCATAACATTATTTCTAAATATTCATTAATTTTAAATGTACATTAATTCACTAAATTATTTTGTAAGCTTATAGACAACCCTCAAGACACAGTGGTACCCTCAAGTCTGCGGCTGTTTGAAGCTTCGATCTATACAAATCGCTCACAATATCGTTAAGTTTTGGCTCCTTCTCAGTTATCTTATTGTATTATAGGTTAAGGCTTCTAACTATAAGAGTCGGCCCTCTGGATAACGTCTCAGCTCTGTCACATCTTGAAGTGATTTCAAGAAGTAAAGTATTTTGTGAGTGTTGCGCACATATGTTTGTATGGCGAACAGATTACAGTCGATACGCTTACAAATGGAAAATGGAACTATTTGTTGATAAAAAAAATATTTATTTATGAATTTACGACTTTTAACTAATGGGAGATAACTCAGAATAGGCAATGTGTATTTATTCTTTGAGTTATCGGTCCCTGTTTTGTTTCCGTGTGTCGAGCAAGCGTAGGAATCTGGATCTATATCATTTTATGTCCATTATAGCTAGAAACAGATTGTTCTTGCTTAAGGTTTTTTGCAGGAATGTTGAAAGTTCGAATCTAGGTTTTCTGCTTGTCTGTTTGAGACGATTCGGTCTTATATCATGTTATCTTCGTATGTCTTGGCTGGATTATTTGTTCTTACACTCTCAGCGGATGAAGATAAGTTAGTGTGTCCTTCGGTTATGGAGCCTGGCGGGAGACGTGATGTCTTCGAGCTGTCCTATATTTTGTGATCTCAAGTTATCATGGGGGAAGATGATAGTGTCTTCCAGGACTGTTTAGTCTTTGTGTTCCCCATTATTCATTCTATTACACCAGGAGAGTGTTTTTGTGCTAGCTAGTTTATTCTATGCCAAGGTAAACATACTTTTACTGACTTCGTTCGTTCCTAGGCTTACGATGGGCATATGTTTACATGAATCTACTTACGTTCATATGTCAGAACGACATATCGTCTAGCAGCACTGATAATGTTTCTACGCAACAATTATGAGGACAGATAATGCTGATATTTTGTGGAAACTTCGATATCTTTATGAACTGAATCTTTCTAGAAGTTTTGTCGTCTCACCGTTATGTGAGCGATGTTAAGGACCAAGGAGCCATCTTGGAATCCGAATTATTGTCAATCAATTATCAGAGAACAGGGATGCCCCTTACTACCCGATAATGATTCAGAGATCACATCTATGAAAAAAAATCTATTAAGGATGATTTAGCATTTACTCAGAAGATATTTGTTGAATGCTACTTAGAGGAATCTCCGCTAGAGTACAAGCTACACTCATGCTAAGAGAGGTTCTGTCTAGGAGTCACCACAAACATTATGTATGCACTGACATGATTTGTCAGTAAGACCTGATGTATATTTGTATAAGCTATGAAACTCTGAATGCTTGTCTACGAACGTTCCATTATGATATTATCCAGCATGAATGCTAACTTAAGATGATACACCATTGATCAACACTTTGCTGTTTATGTCGACATTTGTTCCTGTAACCATACACGTACTGTCCAAGTGTGCGTATTATTAAACACTATAAAAAGACCACAGTAGTCCCAGCCATCCTTGACTTACACCACTGCTTAGGTCGAGTTGACCTGTGTTTGTCTTCACTGTGACAGCACCCCTTTGAACACTTTTGTAACCATACAACCAACAGATTACCACTGGCCCCTTCAACACTTTGCAGTGGCGTGCCAGCTTCCTGGGTCAACCTGCACAGTGGACATTTTTGAGAAGTCAGCAACTGAGACCAGACCATTCCTTGTGGCCTGTTACGACACACGTAAACACCAGCAGTACACCTCTACAATCGATGTCAGCGTGACCTATCCTATCCAGCGTATACAGTAACTAGGTCAGCGTTTGTTGACATTTTTTTTCGTTGGACATTTGCCATAGAACAGACAGCGTTACACAGCAAGTTTGTTTGGAAAAGACAGCATTACACATCAGTGTTGAAGCATATATTTGACAGTGTTTGCGAAATGTACAGTGCAACTGAAGCGAGAAGTCTTACTTGTGATTCTTAGGAACAGTAAACAGTGGATTCTCCTGCACTGTCATAGTTTGTGTTGAACTTTAATGATTTAGGCCAGAATTAATTATTTAATAAAGTACCATACTACTGTACCATTATTCAGTACAACTGAGCCTTCTCCGCAACACATTCTATCTGCAACACATTAATTTGCATTATATTATAAGTATTTATGCTATATGTACATTTATGTTTACATATTTATATGTGATATTTGTTTGTATTCTGCGGGTTGTTGTTTTGGTTGGGCGGTGACACACAACAGAGTATCCCACGTAATAGAGGGTCTGATGTGTGCGTTTCTATAGGTGCAATTTTCTTGATTGAAAATTTGCTGCGACAGCTGTTGCTATTAGTGTTAGTTGTGAAGATTGTACTCATTGTTGTTTTTGTAATATTCCTCTGTTCTTTGGTTTGTTTTGATTTGTTTGTAATTTGTTGGTCTACCCTTTTCTATCTTTCAGTGCTATACACAATTTATATTTATACACTGTGGCGTTATTTGTTGTTATTCTTTTGCGGTTGTCATCACAGATTCTGTGATTATTTTTTATTGTTTTTCCCATTTGATTTATTTGATTTCCGCAAATGTTTTCATGTTATCTTGTATAATTGTTTTGTTGTGTTCTTGATCGACATACACTATTTAAAATATAGTTGATCATATGAATTTATGTGAAAGAATCAACTGATGATCAATTGCTGTTACTAAAGGTACACAGTTGATTAGATAAGACACTATTTCTTGTGCATTGCACTTATGTTATAGAGTGTACCAGCAATTTATAATTGTTATTATACAAAGAAGTATACAAGACCTTGATAAGGCTTGTCTCACACAGACATTGTGATAGTGTGCTGATTAATCCAGTGATTAAGAACTTTTTGCTATATTACCTTGAAATATATATTTTATTATTATTGTTTCAAGTGAGTAGTATCATTGTCAGACATCATGTCTACATTAGAATACTTTATTGCACAAGGGAGATCCCTTGATAAGACTGGTATAGAAAAAAAAAATACTACTGTCAGACAAAAAAAAAAGAAAAGCTGTCTGCAGTAAGAAGAAGAAGAGAAAGAGAAGCTGCAAGGGGGAAGAGAGAAGAGGACTTAGAACAATGGGCAGTTGCTCAATATGACAAAGCATTAGCTGCAGAAGAGAGAAAAGCTGCTTCTGCTGCTGAAGAGAGAAAAGCTGCTGCAGAAGAGAAAAAAGCTCTAGCCGAAGAGAAAAGATTGGAAAAAGAGGTTGAACAAAAGAAATTGCAGATACAGGTGGAGCAACAGAGATTCCAGATGGAAATGGAAAAAGAAAAAAGAAAAGCTGATGCTGAAGCTGCTGCGGAGGAAAGAAAACTTCAACTAGAAGAAAAAAAAATTAGAAGCTGAGCAGAAAAGATTAGAAAGAGAAGCTGAAGAGAAAAAAGCAATGAGAGAACATGAACACCAAAAAGAACTTTTAGCATTTGAGTTAGAAAAGTTAAAATTAACAAACATAGGTAATGTTAATCAAGCATCTGGCTGTAATGGTAAACCCTTTACTTACAAGGTCAAGGTACCAGCGTTCAATCCTTCCAGTGATGACATAACATTCTGGTTAAATAGATTTGAACGCTCTTGTCGTGCTCATAATGTAGATAAATCACAATATGCTAACCAGTAGTCAGAAAATTTAAAAGGTGATTCTCTGACTAGTTTAAGTTTGGTTGAAGAGGCTGACAAGGATAATTATGATGTTATTAGGGCAGCCTTATTAAAGAAATACCAGTTATCTGAAGAAGGTTATCGGAAGTTGTTTAAGACAATGGTGCCTGAGGCAGGTGTAGAATTCTCAGAATTCATTGCAAGGACACGTCTTACATTTGATCGTTGGATTGAGCTGTCCAAAACAGAAAAGACATATGAAGCCCTTATGGACTTGATACTCAGAGACAAGATTATGTCAAGCATAAATAAACCTTTCCTTGAATTCTTACATGAGCGTAAACCCAAGACACTAAAAGAAATGGAACAGTATTGTACCCAATACGTCACTGCACATCCAGACGTAGCTATTGGCATTACTAAGGTTAAGGAAGGTATGCCAGTTGCTTCAGCAACACCATACAACCCTAATCACTCACACAAATTCCAAGGACCTCAAAATAAGTTTAACAGAAGAGGTAACCATAACAGTTATCAGAACCAAGGTAACCAATCATTTCAGGGTTCTTCTTCGAATACCTGGAGACGAGCTGACAGCCCTCCATTCAGGGGTGTTCATAATTATAGGAACTTTCGCAAAGGAAGTCACTATAGAAACTATCCAAGTTTTCCATCATGGAGACAACAAGATCATAATTACAGAGATACTCATTATAATGATTATGATAATACTAACCAAAGGAACTATGACTCAAACCCAAGTAGGGGTTATAACGGTGGAAACAATGATAATTACAGAGGCAATAATAACAGAGGTAGAGCACAATACAAAAAACATAAATCTCATTACCAGGCAAACTCTGCACAGCAAGAGTCCCACGAAGCCTATAAACAAAATAAAGATAATGATGACTCTAATAATATGGCATGTGCCGCTTTTGATTTTGGGAGAGAATCTCAGTGCCCCCAATGCAAAACATTATTTGAGCCAACCACAGTGTCTACTTTAAGCTGTGGCCATCCTCTTCCCGCTCTTCCTGCTTCAATCGCGCATGATGGAAGAGGTTCTCTTGTCTTACACAAAGGTTTAGTAAATGACAATCCAGTCTCAGTACTTTTTGATTCTGGATGCACAACAATTGGTGTTAGGCAGTCACTCATAGATCCTTCTCATGCTACAGGCAAAGTAGTCAAATGCGTAACATTTGGCGGTACCATAGAGAAATACTCTACCGCTATCATTAGGATTGCTACTCCTTTCTTCACAGGAGATGTACACGCATGTCTTTTGCCGAATCCGATCGCTGATCTTATCATCGGTCGCATTCACGGAGTCAAAGAATGCACTTCGCAACAAATTTCCGTTTGGGAAAATCAAAATATTCAAACTGCTAATGCGGTAGTCACTAGAGCTCAAGCTCTCAATATGCCTGAAACTTCATCTACTGAAGATAATGAAGTGCATAACCAAGATGATCCCTTGGTAATTTCTCGTGACTCGTTTATAAAACAACAAGAAGAGGATCCGACTCTAAAGAAATTCTTCACTCTTGCAACGAAATGTGATCCGAATAAAGATTCAAAGCGTAAATCTTGGATTACAATGAAGAATGGCGTACTTGTACGTATGGTGCAAGACTCCACTAAGTCAAGTCATTCTCAGATTCTTGTACCCAAGAATTTGAGAGTTAAAATTTTGCAACACGCACACGACTCTCAGTGTGCTGGACATATGGGTTTTTCCCGTACAAAGTCAAGAGTTCTTGCGGCTTTCTTTTGGCCTTTTGTGAACAAGGACATACGGATCTATTGTCGATCTTGTAAAGTATGTCAAGAAGTCAAATCCAAAGGTCCTCGTCATGCTGCGCCTATTCAGGCTGCAGACATTCCTATTCGACCATTTCAGAAAATGGCGATAGACATCATTGGTCCATTTAAGATCAAATCTGCTAGGGGACATCAGTTTATCTTAACGTGTGTGGACATGTGCACACGTTGGCCAGAGGCTATCCCTCTGAAGAGCATTACTACTGCTGACATTGCCTATGCTCGTTGGCTTATATATTCTCGCCTGGGATTCCCCGGAGAAATATTATCAGATCATGGCACCTAACTAATATCGGATACCATGTCTCAAGTAATGTCTACTCTACAGATAGAGAGATCTTTGAGTAGCATCTATCATCCTATGTCCAATGGGATGGTAGAACGGCTAAATAGAACGCTTAAGAACTTATTAGGGAAGATAACTGAGGATCATCCTCAAGATTGGGACAGGGTTTTACCCGCGGCCCTCTTCGCTTACAGAGAGGTCCCCAATGAACATACAGGTTTTTCTCCCTTTGAACTTGTCTTTGGCGCGCGACCGCGCGGCCCTATGTCTTTGCTTCATGATCTCATAACAGCGGACAATATTGACGATGACACAAAATCCTCTTACGAATATGTCATCGCTCTGAGAGAAAAAAATTATCGAAGCATGCAAATTAGCAACGTCCTCTTCTGAATTTGCTAAACAGAAGGCAAGGCAATTAGCTAATAAGAAAAGAACTTTACGACAACTTTGTCCTGGTGACAAAGCATTTGTTTTGCTACCTTGTCGTGAAAATAGACTCCTTATTTCTTGGAAAGGTCCGTACGATATAATATCGAAAATTTCAGATGTTAACTATATTGTCGATATTAACGGGAAGCATAAAACCTTCCACATCAATATGCTTACGGAATTCCATGAACGTCCTGACTATTTACAGCCTATTTTCCAGGCAACGGATGATTCTCCAGTCCAACATGGTCATTACTCATCACTGTCTGTAATACAGGATGAGGAAACAAGTTTTTCGGATGTTAATCTTCCGCTTCCAATGATCCCACTTCATTCTAGTGAATCATGGAAAGACGTTACTGTTTCTCCTGAGTTGTCTCTAGGAGAACAGCGACAAGTTTCGGCTATGTTACAAACATTTCAGGATGTCCTCACTGACATTCCTGGGCAAACTCATGTCATTGAGCATGACATTATTCTAACTGAACATACTCCTATTAGGGTTAGACCTTATCCTATCCCTATACATTTTCAAGCACAGGTTGAAAAGGAGTTGGATGAGATGATACATTTACAAATAATTGAACCATCTACTTCGGCATATTCTTCGCCAATGGTTATTGTTCGAAAAAAAGACAATAACATACGTCTTTGCGTTGACTATCGTAAACTGAATCAAGTTACGAAGTTTGATGCTGAACCTATGCCTTTATTAGAAGAGCTACTTACTAGGCTTTCTAAATCTCATTTTTTCACCAAACTTGATTTGTCTAAAGGATATTGGCAAGTTCCGTTATCTGAACGCGCCAAACCTCTCACGGCTTTTTCAACACCTAGAGGTTTGTTCCAATGGAATTTTATGCCTTTCGGTCTTATGAACGCACCAGCTACATTCGTACGCATGATGCGCCGAATCCTATCTTATCGGTCAGATGTCATTGCTTATCTAGACGACATCTGTCTTTTCAGCGATACTTGGGAAGATCACTATTCAGGGTTAGTTGAATTGCTATCAACCCTTCGCGAGTATAACCTGACAGCAAAACCATCTAAAGCTTGCATTGGTTTTAGCGAAATTGCTTTCCTAGGCCATCGAGTAGCTCACGATTTCCTGAAGACAGAGGACCATAATATCACTAAGTTACTTAACATCTCTATCCCTATGACTAAAAAGCAAGTGCGAAGTCTTTTAGGTCTCATACAATTTTATGGACGATTCATTCCGAATCTGTCCTCTATCATGGCACCTCTTTCTACACTACTAAAGAAAGGGTCGCCTAATATGGTTCACTGGTCTCATGAATGCCAATTCTCACTAGATAAGATCAAAACTATGTTTTCAACACCACCTATTTTAGTGTTACCTACTACAGATAAGACATTTGTTCTTCGTAGTGACGCTTCATCCACTGGGATTGGAGCGGAACTAATGCAAGAGTACTCTGGAACTCTGCATCCTGTAATGTACATATCCAGAAAACTTAATGCTGCAGAAAGGAATTACTCGGTTTTAGACCGTGAATTATTGGCAATGGTTTGGTCAATTCTCAAACTTCAAAGATTCCTTCTTGGTGCGCATTTCATAGTGGAAACTGACCAGAAAGCTCTTAGGCTATCCAAAGCAAGAACTCGAAGAGCTCGAGATCAACTCGATACGCAATTGCTCTTCAACCTTTTCATTTCTCGGTACGAGCTATCCGTGGTTCAGAAAATGTGATGGCGGACATTCTGTCGAGATGCCCACATGATGCCACTTAACTGTTAAATCTTGGACTTTCCTAACATGTATAACTTTACAACAGTTATTCTTTTTCTTCTATATCAAAATATGTACACATTTGTAATATATGATATGGTGATTGTATAAATCACTTATTTTGATTCACCGTTAATTCTTTGATGATGTTTCTTTTGCCAATCGTAAACTTAGGATACCTAATATGAAATCGTCATTGAAATTATTGTATGCATTGTGTCATTACCAATATGGTAGTAAGCATTGGTGACAACTCCCTGGAAATGTTTACACTTAGAGAAATACTTTCTCTGAGATGTTGAGATATATATTCTCACCAGTCGATCTATAATGCGACTTTGCCTTAATTTGGCTTGATAAATTCTTGTTATTTCTCATCTGCGCATTATATGTGCGTTGGGAGCCTATTTTATGTGGCTCTCAGATGAAAATAAAAATTTCATTTTTTTTCCCCCGGGGGTTGCGGTAGTCTGTTGCGCACATATTTTTGTGTGGCGAACAGATTAAGTCGATACGCTTACAAATGGAAAATGTAACTATTTGTTGATAAAAAAATATTTATTTATGAATTTACGACTTTTAACTAATGGGAGATAACTCAGAATAGGCAATGTTTATTTATTCTTTGAGTTATCGGTCCCTGTTTTGTTTCCGTGTGTCGAGCAAGCGTAGGAATCTGGATCTATATCATTTTATGTCCATTATAGCTAGAAACAGATTGTTCTTGCTTAAGGTTTTTGCAGGAATGTTGAAAGTTCGAATCTAGGTTTTCTGCTTGTCTGTTTGAATCGATTCGGTTTTATATCATGTTATCTTTGTATGTCTTGGCTGGATTATTTGTTCTTACACCCTCAGCGGATGAAGATAAGTTAGTGTGTCCTTCGGTTATGGAGCCTGGCGGGAGACGTGATGTCTTCGAGCTGTCCTATATTTTGTGATCTCAAGTTATCATGGGGGAAGATGATAGTGTCTTCCAGAACTGTTTAGTCTTTGTGTTCCCCATTATTCATCCTATAACACCAGGAGAGTGTTTTTGTGCTAGCTAGTTTATTCTATGCCAAGGTAAACATACTTTTACTGACTTCGTTCGTTCCTAGGCTTACGATGGGCATATGTTTACATGAATCTACTTACGTTCATATGTCAGAACGACATATCGTCTAGCAGCACTGATAATGTTTCTACGCAGCAATTATGAGGACAGATAATGCTGATATTTTGTGGAAACTTCGATATCTTTATGAACTGAATCTTTCTAGAAGTTTTGTCGTCTCACCGTTATGTGAGCGATGTTAAGGACCAAGGAGCCATCTTGGAATCCGAATTATTGTCAATCATTCATCAGAGAACAGGGATGCCCCTTACTACCCGATAATGATTCAGAGATCACATCTATGAAAGAAAAATATATTATGGATGATTTAGCATTTACTCAGAAGATATTTGTTGAATGCTACTTAGAGGAATCTGCGCTAGAGTACAAGCTACACTCATGCTAAGAGAGGTTCTGTCTAGGAGTCACCACAAACATTATGTATGCACTGACATGATTTGTCAGTAAGACCTGATGTATATTTGTATAAGCTATGAAACTCTGAATGCTTGTCTACGAACGTTCCATTATGATATTATCCAGCATGAATGCTAACTTAAGATGATACACCATTGATCAACACTTTGCTGTTTATGTCGACATTTGTTCCTGTAACCATACACGTACTGTCCAAGTGTGTGTATTATTAAACACTATAAAAAGACCACAGTAGTCCCAGTAATCCTTGACTTCTAACTGTGAGAGTATAAGTACATTGCTACCAAGTTGTCAACTCTAACGAAACCATTCCACCATTCACGTATTGACACTCATATCTACACTCATTGTCTATAATACATTCTTGACGGGGCCTCATCACGTTCCGCGACAAGGTGACCTGTATGACCAACACTGTGCCGGGTTTGAGTTGACTACGTACTCTTGTCAGGCAGACGAGTACACATAAACATTCACTACCATTCTACCCATACATACGAAAGAATACAGTGATATACAACAACCAAGCGTTTACAGTAGGGACCAAGGCTACTTTACAGAAGCATTATTTTACCTGGCAGTCGATAACCTGACCAAATGCCAATACACTTTACAGTGAGAAATATGCACTTTGTTAATTGTAACTCAGGCAACTCGTTATTCGCCCCGTCCAGACACATTTTCCCCAGTTTAATACCTGGAAGAATATTTGTGATTTTTAATCATCTTCCATGAGCTACAATGTGTACTCGGGAATTTAATTCTTCTGAGAGATTAACATTGGTGGATGGACAGCGAGATTGCGCCTGCTAATTGGCAGCCCACAAGTGTACTTAGCAGAGGCATTTGTTTTTCTATTTTGTATAAAAAAGGTCGTGGAACGAAGCTAGTCGTGAGTGAAACGCAGGGAATCAACACCAACCGCCTAAATCGGACACGTTGTGTAGAGAAGATCCCTCACCACCGAAGAACTGACGGAAAACGGCTGCAGTTAAGTGCTTATAAAAAGGAATCAGCAACCGGATATAATTTTCTGAACTATATCCTCATCCTAAATCTCCGAGAAGAGAAAATTTATATTCCAATATAAAATTCACAAGCATTTCATTTATTTTAAACTGTTAATATTAATTGATTATTAAATTTGTTACCTGTTGTTTTAAAACTAAACAATAGTTTTTATCCAGTTATTTCATGTATGAAAGCAAACGTATGAGGATTACTATTATATATATATATATATATATTATATATATATATATATATATTATATATATAATATATATAATATATATATATATATATATATATATATATATATATATATATATACCTCTAAGCAGAGTTATGCCATTTTAAGAGGAAGTTTGCTGAATTAACTCAGCTAGTTGCTTGAACAGGCTAAAAACGATTGCTTAATCCTTCGCAAAAGGCGACGGACAGATATAACTTAACAAATGTTCAGCGCTAAGCAGCATTGTTCTTGACTTCTGAATTATTTTGTGAAACTCCCTTAATGTAGAAGCGTCGTTATTCTTCTATCTACATCTCTGCCAAGAGTAATATTGTGCAAAATTAGAGCCTTTGACGACCTATTTAGATACTCTTGAGTATTGGCCACTGTTGGACAACTACTGCAAAGCAGGGGAGGCAATCCGTGACAGACTCAAGTCTCTCACGTCACAAGCTGTCCTTGTAAAGCTGAAGAGTATTATCAGAACTGATATTGTTTAAACAGCAAACAAAAATTTACAGTGATAACGGTTTCGGATTCGACGTAAGAATTTATGGTTTGGCTGTAACGTTACACAGTGAAAGCGAATTGGACGGCTTATCAACGGAAACGTACGGTTACGTGTGATTCAACAACTGCGGATTATAACATCTTTGTTTTTATCTATGTTTCAGAGCCTTATAATGAGACTAAATGTGTGAGTTGAGAGATTGTTATATTTGTGTTGGACTCGGTATATTGTAATGTCCATACATCCCACTATGCAATATGAAATCTCCTTGTGTTACATCAAATATTAATGTGCGGTGAGTGCGGTTTGTAGGGACTTATGGTCGTAATTGAGCTCACAAGGGGGACTTGTCAAACACATCATCACTACTTTAGTTTAGGCAGCACTATGTGCCGGTCAAAAATACAGGTTGAAGGCTGTATATCTATGCATTAAAAGAAACTTTGTGTTATACATATTTACAGACGTGGATTTAACCTAGTGTACATTTATTTATCCCTTGCAAAATATAAATACAAGTTTCTATAATAGTAACAATTTTCAAAAATATTCTCTATGGAATTTGAAATTCTTTGTAAATCCTATCTTTGTTGCAAACGGTTTTGGAAAGATTTTTAATCAGTAACTACTTAATGCTTAGAATGTTATGACTTTTCTTTGAATTCTCATTGAACCCTTGATAATAAAAATTACGTCCCTTACATTACACTCATAATTGTTTCATAACGTAACAGTATGAGGGGAGAAACAAGACGATGTTGGAGGAAAATTGATATGAGTCGCCAGCGTCAAGGTCTGGCTGTGTAGGGAATACAGAAAGTTAGATAATAGTCAGCGACTTTACCTGCTTGTTGTACATGAGTTGTAAGAAAGTGGTAAATAGCACTCAACAGCATTATATTTAATGTTGATCCCAAGACTGCGCCAATGCCAAAACAAAAAGGCAACCCCAGCTGAAGTTTGAAGATATGCGCAAGAGATACACGAAGAGTAAAGTCTATTACTATGGGAGGGCGGAGATGTCGAGTTGCTCCCTGAGTTTATGCGAAAAGATGTTCTTACAACATCAGGTGGAAATAGCCATGATATTGAAGCCCCTTAACGAAATGGGTTCAGTTCGGATCCGAGGCCGAATAGTCAAGAGAATGATGCCACTTGAGAGCCATGGCCCAAGCGTGACCGCTGCCATAAAATGTCAAGGACGATCAGATGATTAGTATAGGATATAATATTTCTACAGAGTGATTGACAAGTGAATCTCTTCTTTTCCATATGTTTTTTTTTTCTGCACTTAAACATGAGACATACTGTATATCAGAACTTAAAAGGTTATGTGCAAGGCTTGAACCTGCATGAGACTAACTACAGTGGTGACTTGGTGCAGGCTTCCTGCAGGACTAACTACAGTGATGACTTGGTGCAGGCTTCCTGCAGGACTAACAACAGTGGTGACTTGGTGCAGGCTTCCTGCAGGACTAACTACAGTGGTGACTTGGTGCATTCTTCCTGCAGGACTAACTTGGTGTCACGGATTGCCTGCCATGCTTTTCAGTAGTGGTCCAACAGTGTCTAAAACTCAAGAGTATCTAAATTGGGTCGTCAAAGGTGTCTACCTTTGCACAAGATTACTCTTGGCAGAGATGTAGATAGAAGGGTAATGAAGCTTCTATCTCAAAGTAATGTCCATAATATAATTCAGAAGTCAAGAACAATGCTGCTTAGGGCCGAGCAATTGTTAACTTATTTCTGTCCGTTGCCTTTTGTGAAGAATTAAGCAATGGTTTTAGCCCGTTTAAGTCCCCAGCTGGTGTAAATCCAGCGAAATTCCAATTGACAACAAAAAGCTCTATTGATCTAAATATATATCTAAATGAGCAAGACTCTTATTTTATATATATATATATATATATATATATATATATATATATATATATATATATATATATATATATATATATATATATATATATATATATATATATATATATAAAATAAGAGTCTTGCTCATTTTTTTTTCTTAACCAGCTTAACGTGGGCTTTCACCCCTTCGGCCTAATGATATGTCATTGCGAGGCTGGGGATCCTGTGGACTTTCTTTCCAACCCGGTCAGGAGCTTCGCTCCTTCCCATCCACAGAGGGTTTATCTCAGGAGCCGTTCAGGTTATTCAGTCACAATCCTAGTCGGTGATACTTCTTCAAATGCCAATATTCTTCTGGCTATTAAACTAGGAAAATATGTGCTTGGACAGCGCGAATAATGATTTGCATGGGTTACAATTAACAAAGTACATATATGTCACAAAATGATATGATACACTTGATGCACACGTGATGTAATCATCACTCATCACTTCTCCAGTCGGAGGCTGGGATCACCTCTGCTGTTGGTTTTATGTACCACTAGCAAGAAACAATCGCCAGCGCTCGCTGTAGTGGTTTATGCATATACTATTTTCATATGTTGCCAGCCTCATATAACAACTTAGCAAAAAAAAACATACCAAATTCGTATTTGTAAAATAAATGTTTACACTTACCCCAAAGTAACTTTTGTAAACACATTCTCCTCGCACAGTTTAGAATGGACACAGCACTTTATTAGATGCTTCGAATCACTTGGTCTTGGAAATTGTAGTAACCCTCTTATAGCGGGTCTTCTGCGAATCACTTGGTCTTGGAAATTTTAGAAGTCTGTTATGATGGGTATTCTGCTAATCACTTGGTCTGGAAATATTTTGTATTCCTCTTATAACGGGTGATCAGATTCCTTAGGTATCCAGACTTCGTATTTAAAATGCAGGTTTGCATTTTTTTTTTTAATATATTAATTTATATATATATATATATATATATATATATATATATATATATATATATATATATATATATATATATATATATATATATATATATATATATATATATATATATATATATATATATATATATATATATATATATATATATATATATATATATATATATATATGCCCTGCGAAATAGCGCCGTGACAATTACCTTTTGCTATTAGTTCTCTTTAAGAAACTAGCAATAAAGCAATCACCAGCCCGTGCAATGGTGGTTCATGAATCATCATTCTATACGCTGAGGTTGCCAGCCTCAACTGACTGTGACATCAACTAACGATTTTCAAATATTAAAATTCACATGGCAATATACGTATATATGTTAGTTCACACGTTAGTAATGAGAAATATAGAATGCAAAATTACAACTTATGCACATCCTGGCTCACAAACGTTTTGCTCAGATGAATAAAAAAGACTTTAATCGGCCTCTTACACGCGTCTGGGGTGTCGTTAATTTAATAAGTTCCCTATCTGGCTTTGTGTATTTTCTTCAGTTTCCTCAGACAGTGCCGTTCTTCTTAAAAATTATAGATTTCCTGGGCTGTTTTTGTAGGTCCTGATAAATACTAAAATAAAAGGTGTCCGGTCTGATAAAATGGAATTCTGAATTCTAGGCTTCACTCTATCGAGGTCTGATGTCTTGGCAAGCGATCTTCAAAGTAATTTTGACTGACTAAAGCGTCATGTTATATTCACTGCCTTCCCACGCATCTGTTTGTTATGCGGTCACCAAAAGCTTCAATCATTTTCAAACAAGCGGGTTAGGGTGTAGTACTTTCAAAATATTCCACGTAAAACAAGGTGCGTAAAGCAAAATGTCACGTATTACCATATATTGCAATAAGACATACGATGCCTTGCGTACAGACTCGCGAACATGTCGTTAACCTTATATGACAACGTGTGTCAGATGTAACACTTATTACTCGTACTTTTGCTAAAGTAATGTCTTATCTCTTGCTTGAGCATATACAAAATCCGACTCTTTACAACCTTCGCTGAGACGCACCCGTGCCTTATCAGTGATTAAGAAGATTGCGCTGGTTCGATGTCCGTGTTAATCTGTGTACTGATATCTGCCGCGCCTGCGATTAACCAGCTTGATTGTCGATAATGTTCTCTCAGTCGCTACTGCAAATGTTTAGTATTATCATCCACGAGGATTGTCAGATAAACAGACAAGACACAATATACTGAAGGTAGCGAAAGAATGTAGATACAAAATATCTGCTACTTAGCAGAGAAAGAAAGTGCGACAATTCAAAGCACGCAATAAAATCTGTACCTGGGTTAAGGAATAAGGTTAATATGTCATGGTATATTGCCAAACGCAGGCATATAGCCATTGTTATTTGAGGATATATCTATTTGTAGTAATGCATGTTTTGCACGATCTTTTAGTTTTTATTGAACGCCTTATACTTTGATACGTCACCGGTTGTCGATGACGTGACGCGGGCCCCCTAATTTTCTGAGCATTTTGTATACTTCATTCATCCAAGCTAGACGTATTTTTCGAGCTCCAGGAGTTGTTGAGGAATTTGGTACCTTTATGTGACATTAATATTTTTTCAAAGGCTGCCACTTGTTTTTTCAACGATCGTTAAGATGGTCCGAACTTATGAAGAAATTCCGCACCTTATATAGAAGTATTTTTTTCAAGAAAATATAAATTCACGTTTCGGGTTTGCATTACTTGGGTGTCCGTGGTTGACACGCACCTACTAGTACAACAGTCAGAACTGAATAGATGAAACGAATATATTTATGATATATCAACATGCATACTTACATATATATGGACTGACCATGCATTTTATTTGAGGAGATAGATGTTCAAGATTCTCCATTTTTGGCCTTTGCTTGAAATTTGTAAAGAACTAAACAAAAATTGTACCATGTGTATCGTGGACCCATTACCAGGCGACTTATGTTCTTCTGCCAGTTTTCGTGTCCTGTTTTGACAATGCCCTTATGCATTCGTGTTGTCAGTACGATGTACTCAAATTAGTAGACCCACTACAAATAGAAAGAAGCAACAGTCGTTACAACCACAAATGTACCGATTACAGCAGTAGTAAAACAGAGATTAGGAAGAACAAGGGGTCGTTCCAATCCATTCTGTGACAATCATGGAGTCAATACTGTAGTTAGTCCCGCAGGAAACCTGCATCAAGTAAAAAGTGTAGATAGTCCCGCAGGAAGCCTACATCAAGTCACCAGTGTAGTTAGTCCCACAGGAAGCCTACAACAAGTCACCACTGCAGATAGTCCCGCAGGAAGCCATCATCACGTCACCACTGTAGTTAGTCTCGTAGGAAGCCATCATCAAGTCACCACGTTAGTTAGTCCCACAGGAAGCCTACACCAAGTCACCACTGTAGTTAATCCCACAGGAAGCCATCATTAAGTCACCACTGTAGTTAGTCCCGCAGGAAGCCATCATCAAGTAACCGCTGTAGTTAGTCCCGCAGAAAGCCTACATCATGTCACCACTGTAGTTGGTCCCGCAGGAAGCCATCATCAAGTCACAACTGTAGTTAGTCCCACTGGAATCCTTCACCAAGTCACCACTGCCGTTTTTCCGGCAGGAAGCCTACACAAAGTCACCACTGTAGTTAGTCCCGCAGGAAGCCTACAACAAGTCACCACTGTAGTTAGTCCCGCAGGAAGCCTACATCAAGACACCACTGTAGTTAGTCCCGCAGAAAGCTTGCACCAAGTCACCACTGTAGTTAGTCCTGCAGGAGGCCTACACCAAGACACCACTGTAGTTAGTCCAACAGGACGCCCACATCAACTCACACTGTAGTTAGTCACACAGGAAGCCTACACCAAG
Source organism: Oreohelix idahoensis (assembly GCA_024509875.1). NCBI lineage: Eukaryota > Metazoa > Mollusca > Gastropoda > Stylommatophora > Oreohelicidae > Oreohelix > Oreohelix idahoensis. The sequence continues at coordinate 45,233 of JAMPIV010017303.1, forward strand.
TCACCACTGTAGTTAGTTCCACAGGAAGTCTGCACCAAGTCACCAATGTAAATAGTCCCGCAGGAAGCCTGCACCAAGTCACCACTGTAATTAGTCCTGCAGGAAGTCTGCACCAAGCCACCATTGTAGTTAGTCCTGCAAGAAGCTTGCACCAAGTCACCACTGTAGATAGTCTTGCAGGAAGCCTGCACGAAGCAGTTACATGCTCTCACAGCAGCGGTTCATGTAGTAATTTGTTTTACAAGAGGAGTTTGCCATCTCAATTCGTGGCTGTGGCGTGAGGTTTTTATTGGCTCTAAGATCAGTATAGTACTGACAATTACAGAAATAGAATTTCTGCAGAATATGGTGAAGTCCCAGTGTATGAGGGAACTACTGGTATCACAACTTAGTTATGGCTGTGAATGATATGATCTCGAAAAATTAGTAGAGAGCAGATAGTCATAAGTTGCCACCCCCGCTGTGTAACTAACTGTGATATTAAAACAAGGAAACAGATTTTACTTAACAATGATAAAATAAACAAGTCGTTCAAATACACTTTCCTTATTATTTATTTAGTATATACACTATCTACTCTTGTGCTGAAGGGTGGATGTTGAAAAATAGAATGCAATGGATTTGTAAGTTTACATATGATTTACAAATATATATATATATATATATATATATATATATATATATATATATATATTATATATATATATATATATATATATATATATATATATATATATATATAACAACAAGTTTTCCAATTATAGGAAACAAATTTATATCAGCTGTGCTGTTAATTAAGTATATAAAATTTATCAGCTATGCTGTTATTTTTGTCTCTTGCTATGCTACTCAGTTTTTCGTCCTTGACAGTTAAATGCTCACAATTGCTGACAGAAATGGTACTAATGTGTACTCATCTCTTGAAACAGTTCTGTCCTTAATTTCTTGCACACAACACCCGCTGATGATCGTTTCGTTAGCCCACCCAAGACTGAGGTGGACTAAAGATGTAGCTCCTGTGCAATCACTGTGCTCCTGCGAAGTTCCAGGCAGCTGGATTGACTGGACATACGACTCAGGTTTGATGACACGAATAAAACCTGTAACAAGTAAAAATTGGGGCTAATTTCTGTCCTCAAGCCCACCTATTTCTATTGTGTATGAGATGAGCGTGTCTCAGGTGTCTGCATGTAGGATAAATGACAATATGGCTCAGTATGAGTTAGCAATAGCGAGACAGGACAGGTGTCTACTTGTAAAACATTCTTTCTGATAAATTAACATTGATACATCCAATAATATAATATAACGTATATATAGGTAGATGAGGTAACTTTTTGGTTGGTTCTCGGCGTGGCAAGCTGATTGGTTATATGCGGTTTAGTACCATCCGCCGTACCATCCATGACCTAGGCCGACTTCCGAAAAACAGGGCTTATGCCTAATTTATATTCTGTTTTCCGCCATATTGGGAGACAAGATGGCCCCAACCGTGTTCCGAAAAACAGGGCTTATGGCTAATTGTACTCTGTCTCAGAGACTGGTGAACGTTGCTCGTTGATTGGCTGAGAGATATTTGTCTCGACATAGGGATTTAACTAAGAAGACACACTCGTTTCACAAAATAGCCCCATCCTTTCCTAGCTGTGACCTGTCATAGCTGACGTGTAAACACCAGCTGTAGTTAATCATTTTGCGTCTGTCCTTCCAGAGTAATAGGGTGTCGACTTGAAAAATCAGCTCCTAAATTGTCTCTTCCCGGAATGTAATTCACGGTAAAGGAATAAGGCGCCAGAAGCAGACTCCACCTTAACAATCTCGAATTTAACTTTCTAGATGCAGCCAAGAAAGTTAAAGGTTGGTGATTGAATGAAAGAACGAACGAACGAATTCTTTATTTCATCAGGGTAAAGAAATAGGCATAATTGCCTTTTTACATTTCTGCCCTGCAATACAATTTTCAGCGTGTTAAATATTAAAATATTAACAACTTCAGACAGGATCAATTAATATTATCATCACAATCAGAAACTTAGCACACACAAGTAGATTTACTCATAGTCATTCACGCGCATAGAGAAAGGGGGAGAGACAGAGAGGAGAGAGAGAGAGAGGTCAAGCAATAAAGCTACTTAATATAAAAAATTCAATTTAAAATGAAAATATTACAATGATAGTTAAATGCTTTGGACAATGCTTACCATACAGGTAAGGTGACAATTTGTCGATGGACCAAATTAGAGCCAAACATTCTTTCTCTATGATCGAGTAATTCAACTCAGCTGCATTCAGCTTCCTACTGGCGTAAGCGACGGGTAAAAGTTCCTCCGGCTGGACTTTTGATTGCTGCAAGAAAGTTGTTCCGATACCTACACTGCTAGCGTCCGTCCTTAATACAAATTACTGTGTGATATCGGGTAGCGTAAGGATGAGTTTGCTGGTGAGTTTTGCTTTTAGCTCTGTGTAAGCTTTTTCACAATCAGCATACCATTGGATTTTGTCAGGCTGTCCTTTATTCGTTAAGTTGGTTAATGGTGCACACAGAGAGTTAAAGTTGGGTATGTATTTCTGATAGAACCCACATAATGACACGAATGATCTCACATCTTTCTTCGTTTGAGGTCTGGGTGCCTTCTTTAACTTCTCTATATTCTTTGGGTCAGGAGACATATGACCTGTAGAAATAGTGTGACCTAGGAATTTCAACTCATTACAACCGATATAGCATTTGGTTGGACGTGCAGTCAATCCAGTGGCTCCCAGTCTGTCAAACAACATGGAGAGCGCTACTATATGCTCTTCAAATGTGTTTGTAGCAACAAGAATGTCATCCATAAAGTTAGTGATATGGGGATTTTGTAGAGGTTCCAATAATTTCCTCATCATTCTTGAAAAGATACTTGGAGCATTTTTCAGCCCAAAGGGTAGTACATTAAACTCGTAGTGTCCGTCTGATATACTAAATGCCAGCATTTTCCTAACTTCTGGTTTCACTGGTATTTGGTAGTATCCCTTGCTTAGATCTACCTTCGATAAATACCTAGCCTTACTCGGTGTAAAGAACAGCTGGTTTGTGTCAGGTAATGGGTCTACCTGAGATTCTGTGATCGCATTTAGCTTCCTGTAGTCAATACATAACCTGTGTTCACCACTAGGCTTCCTTAATAGCACCACACTTGAGCTATGCGGAGATTCAGACTTTGAAATAATTTTCTCTTTTAAGAGATAGTCAATCTCATCCTTGAGTGCTTGTGCTTGCTAATGTTCAGTCCATGTCCGCAACAATGCTTCTAGTGGACCGTGTATGGTGACGGCAATACAACAACTTTGCCGGACACACACCTATGTCTATTGCAAGGGGCAGTATACAGAAGTGGTGCCTGTCTCCATCAACTGTTTGGTACAGCCCTGAATCCTTCCTCCTTTGGTTCGGGTTTGTTTCTGCAGCTTTTTTAATACTGGTTGCTGACTAACCAAATTTTCCAAAGGATCCAGGCCATGGTGTTCCGACAAATATCTAGTCGGGGTGGGATGTCTCTCGTCCCCTTTCTGTACAATACGGAGAGTTGCCATGGTTACTGGTGTAACAGTAGACTTGTTGTGATTTTGTTTTCTCTTTATCACTGCATCTACCTGTTGTTTTCTCTAGTGTATTTTCTTTGTGTGCCTGCGTCCGCAACAATGCTTCCCTAGGTCCTGTAACTGGTCTACACTTCTGAATGAGGTTATCTGGTTACATTCTGAACAGGATTTCATATACCAACTTATGTCTTCAATTATTCCTGGCCAGTAATATCGCAATGCTATATTTTGACCAGTGGCCCCTTTTCCTCTGTGACCACTGCCTGATGTAGCATGCTCTTGCTCCATAATTTCCTCCCTGTAGAATTTTGGCACTACCAGCTGTCCATGCCCTTTAGGTCCTTTTCCAGCTTATCTGTAGAGTAGGCCATTTTCTATATAGTAGTCGCCTTTCTCTGGAGTGTTATGGGCCTTTGGCAATTTGCCAAAACAAGGCTTCAATGTGCTGTCCGCTGTTTGAGCCTGTTTCATCTTTATACGATGAAAGTGTATTGGATCTCCCTCGTCCTTTTTGGTGCTCGACCTAGTATGGTTTGCTGCCATGACAACAGGTATTATTTGGTCACCCAAAAAGACATATTTACATCCTATACCAGTGGGTATATAGGATCATCACTCACTGCTGATCTTATCACTCATTCCAAATAGCGAGTTCTCACATTGATCCTTGCTATGGGAAGTGTCGTTCTGCTGGTTCCCTGCATTGCCCCTTGTATGTCCACTGTTTCTGTGGTAAGTTGATCAGGGTGCACTAGGGCTTCACTCACGACTGAGTCGAATTCCAATCCGGAATCACATAAGCACTGAATTTTAGTGCCATTATATGTCACTTCCTCACAGACAGGGGGATGATGGAGGTCATTCTGACTAACTGCCAGTTCCTTCCTTTCCTTGTTCCCTGTTGTAAGACACGCAGCGAAATAAGGAAGGTTGTTCCTTCTGCAGTCCGCAGTATTGTGGTTACTCATTAGACAAGTTTTACACCACTTTCCTTCCTTCCCTTAAGGTGTCTTATCCGATCTTAGAGGGTTTTTGTCCTTTTGGTCAAATCAATGTTCCTTGTGGTATGGTCCTTTTGTTCATATTTGGTATAGTTTTGTGATGATTTGAAGTTTTCACCCTGCTTTATCTTATTCCCTAATAATTCTGCCTGAGCTGCTTTAAATCTCTAAGCAACAGTTACAATATCTCCCAATCTCTCTGCTCCTTGTTCCATGATAAATTTCTCATTTCGTGAGGCTTGGACCCTTTCAATTGCTCCATCATTATCATTTCTTTCAGATCCTGACACTTTCCTAAACTACTCCATTTTTCCAAATAGGTTTCTAATATAGCAGAGAATTGGTGATAGTTTTCTCCTGGAAGAAGTTTAGCTGTTCGGAAATTCTTTCTATATGATTCTGAGTTCTTTTCGTATCTCACAAGCAGTGCCTGCTTCAGGACTTCATAATCTTCCTGGTCATCTCTTGAGAGCTTCAAATATACATCGTAGGCCACACCTCTCAATCCCTGAGATAGTTTAAGACTCCACTTTTCTTTCACTAAGCCATAGGTAGTAGCAAGTCTTTCGTATCTATCCAGGTACGACTCAAGGGCGTCTTCTTTCTCAATAAATGGGTCCAGATGAAAATTCAGTAGTTGCATGAATTTCAAGCTCTTTTAATCTCAACTGATGGTCTCTCTCTGTTTGTAATTTCTTTTCCTCGGCGTCAATTTTCTTTCCCTCATTTTCAGCCTCCAATTTCTTGACTTCAACTTCTAATCTTTTGGTTTCTCTCTCAGCATCCAGTCTTTTGGCTTCACTTTCAGCTTCTACTTGCAATTTCCTTTCCTCTCTATCCATGTGTTTGGCCACTTCTGTTGTGACATACTGAATAAGAGCATCACCTGTCATATTTAATTCCTTACCCATCTGCATGACCGCAGTTCTGAACTTCACTAGGTCAGCCATGACGTTACTTAGAGAGGGTATGTAAATTTACTATTTCCAAATTATTGTAATTAAACTTAATTAATTTAATTGAACAAATAATTTCCGTGCAACTTTGTGAGCATCAACTATTTACTGAGTACTAAATGGTACTCCACCTAAGAAAACAATAAAAAATCCTATTTATGAATTTTTTCAAAAATTTGTTTCTTTAGTTATCTATGGGTGGCACAAGATAGAGTTAGTAGATAGATGAATAGACTAAGTATGGCTCAAGGTATATAGAAATATCCCAGGAACGAGCCCCCAGTGTGGCGTGAGGTTTTTATTTGCTCTAAGATCAGTATAGTACTGACAATTACAGAAATAGAATTTCTGCAGAATATGGTGAAGTCGCAGTGTATGAGAGAACTACTGGTATAACAACTTAGTTACGGCTGTGAATGATCTGATCTCGAAAAATTAGTAGAGAGGAGTGTAGCGAAATTTGGTTCCTCTTGCTTTGTTGTGAAAAAAAAATGTGTAGCGCGACTCCCACACACACACCAGCGCAAGGTCAACGCGGCGGTCTCTCTTTGAAGTTTGTAGTAGACGGGAAATGTGACTTACGGTTGAAGCCATACAGTATTACTGAAGAATGAGAAAATAGCTAATAGGCATGAATGGCGGACTTTCAAAGTTTGCATTTACTGGAAATTAAATTATTAATTACCGGAGAACGCCCGGTTGGAATAATATTAAATAAAAATAATTCAACAAAGGAGATAGACTAGGAATTATATCCAAAAGGATATTGTTCAAATATAAATAGTTTTAAAGATAATTAATATTTTTCACCTTCATCACATCGGCTAAAAGTTAGCTAATAATCTTTAAATATTTATTACACTAACAAGCCTCAACGGATTTGTATAAAACTTATATGGAATGAAAGCCTCATATGGGGAAAAGGGAATGATATATAGGAAGGACGGAAGAATATAAGTGTTTAGTGAACAGATGAGAAAAACAAGTACAGGAAAAACACAGATTGCTTCAAATCGCCTCAAATCAGGAGATGAAACTAAAATCTTTTGGGGAATTTGGGAGCTGCTTTCTCGTACGCGCGAGAGAATGAAATATAAGGACAGGGCGGCGCATTGGAAATCACACACTAAATCCAGAAGCCAGAGTGAGAAACTGGAAGACAGCATCTGCTAGAAAAGTTCTATTTTCACGCTGCATGCAGGGCAGATTAAATTAAGCCAATACAGTCTCACCGTGAGCTTATTAATCCTAAGAGGGTATGTAAGTTTATTCAAGATATATGTATGAATAATATCATTTTATTTTAGATTTTATTTCTGATTGATTGTAGCAGATATAAAAAAAGGGAATGACGCTAACCAGAGATAACCTTCACCGGCATTGTCAGTAAGCATAACCATTAATTGGTTAGCCAAATATATCATGGCTAGTTCTTTCATGGAAGCTTAAGACATACCAGCAACTACATAAGGGACTTGACATCCATAAGTGGAAGGCAAAGGTTATATCGTACCATGTATCATAACATATGATTTATTCATGTATTTTGTTAATTCTGCATAGTATACATTATCTTATCATGCTATCTCTGTAACATACTACCATGATTCATTCATTTATATACAAACACTGAAGACATGGTCGCATCATGAACAGCAGTGGGTGGTGAGATTGTTGGAACAATGGCCACCTATTACCTCTTGTTCCAGGTTTTTATGATCAATGTTTATGATCATTCCTGATCGAGAAACTAAAGACTTGAAGAAGTTGATCCAGCTCACTGAAGCCTAGAGGTCAACCAAACTTCAACACCTTAGTCACCCGTAGTTATAGGGCGGGCTGAAGGAAAGTCTTCCGTACTCCAGTGTGTCGGAGGAACCTCGAGCAGACGTGGCTAAAGATGAGTTTATATGTATCTATCCAACAAATCCTGTGAGCAGTTTCTAAAACGACGGTCTAATGATGACACTAGATGGCAAGAGATAATGTGACAATCCTTTTGTTGTAAATTCAGTGGAAGATAAATCCAAGACTTTTTCTATTAGTTATTTTAATTTGTAACTGTAAATAATCATACATTTTACCATCTTCCAACACCCATTTATCCTTACAAGAATATATAGATGTACATAATAAATTGGATAATTGTACTCATCTGACTTGTTAAATTTTTAACTGTTAAAATTTTGAGTTACCTTTTCAAATTTAATTATATTATCACATAGGGTTACGATAGCGAAAGTAGCATCTTATACTTCTGAAGCCTAAATCTATTGTCCAGCTCAGAGTATTCACAGCTGTAACTCACTTGTGATACCAGTGTACTTCTCGGGCGCTGGAACTTCATACTTTCTGGAGAGAGATTCTACTTCTGCTCTACCACTATCATCATAATAGGAAAACCGTTCGCTACAAGGGGACAGTCATAAATTGCCACCCCCGCGGTGTAACTAACTGTGATATTAAAACAAAGAAACAGATTTTACTTAACAATGATAAAATTGACAAGTCGTTCAAAGACAATTTCCTTATTATTTATTTAGTATATACACTATCTGCTCTTGTGCTGAAGGGTCTTCTTCTTCTTCCGTCCTTAGCCACCGACCGTCAAAGCAGTCAGTGGCCATTACGCCTAGTGGCGTCTTAGGGCAACAGCAGATAGGTTTTCTTTGCCATTGTTTCCCATCACGCCTATTGGCGTCTTTAGGGCAACGGCAAATCAATCCATTTGCTGTTGTTTCCGTAATCGAAGTGACTGGCAAACGGGTGATCAGCGCGTTGGTTGTGCTGAAGGGTGGATGTTGAAAAATAGAATGCAATGGATTTGTAAGTTTACATATGATTTACATATATATATATAAATATATATATATAAATATATATATATAAATATATATATATATATATATATATATATATATATATATATATATATATATATATATATATATATATATATATATATATATATATATATATATATATATATATATATATATATATATATATATATATATATATATATATATATAACAACAAGTTTTCCAATTATAGGAAACAAATTTATATCAGCTGTGCTGTTAATTAAGCATAAAAAATTTATCAGCCATGCTGTTATTTTTGTCTCTTGCTATGCTACTCAGTTTTTCGTCCTTGACAGTTAAATGCTCACAATTGCTGACAGAAATGGTACTAATGTGTACTCATCTCTTGAAACAGTTTTGTCCTTAATTTCTTGCACACAACACCCGCTGATGATCGTTTCGTTAGCCCACCCAAGACTGAGGGGGACTAAAGATGTATCTCCTGTGCAATCACTGTGCTCCTGCAAAGTTCCAGGCAGCTGGATTGACTGGACATACGACTCAGGTTTGATGACACGAATAAAACCTGTAACAAGTAAAAATAGAGGCTAATTTCTGTCCTCAAACCCACCTATTTCTATTGTGTATGATATGAGCGTGTCTCAGGTGTCTGCATGTAGGATAAATGACAACATGGCTCAGTATGAGTTAGCAATAGCGAGACAAGACAGGTGTCTACTTGTAAAACATTCTTTCTGATAAATTAACATTGGATACATCCAAGAAAAATTCACCGCATCTTTTGGCCGAATACCATCACCAACCAAGATCTGCTTACTCGTAGCAAGCAAGAGGACATGCACACCATCATAGCTGGCAGACGCTGGAGCTGGGTTGGTCATGTCCTCAGAAGAGACCCCGATGCCATCACAAGAACAGCTATGCTTTGGACCCCTGAAGGAAAGCGAAAGAGAGGCCGACCAAAAACAACTTGGCGGAGGACTGTGGAGGCTGAGATGCAAAGAATGAACCAGAGTTGGGGCACTGTACGAAGGATGGCCACCGACCGTGCAAAGTGGAATCAATTTGTTGTTGCCCTACAAGACGCCACTAGGCGTGATGGCCACTGACTGCTTTGACGGTCGGTGGTTAAGGATCGAAGAAGAAGAAGAACATCCAATAATATAAATTCAATACATGAATACATCCAATAATATAAATTCAATTCATGAATACATCCAATAATATGTACACCTAAGTGTGATACAGCCATTTACTTCCCCTTACAATATACCAGTCCCTCTCTGACAAGTGCTATACTGGCTGGTAACATATATCCTAACTATATTGTTGTGTTCTGATGATAGGAGTTATATGAGACGAAGACTGTTTGGTTATATTTCAGGTTGGAGTTATAGGAGACAATAGATTGGAGTTATACGAGACAATAGATTGAAATTATATGAGTCCTAAGAAGGACTGTTTTGGTTATATTTCAGATTGGAGTTATCTGAGACAATAGATTGAAGTTATATGAGACAATAGATTGAGTCGTTACAAGGACTGTTTTGGTTCTATTTTAGGTGGTTTTCGTCTTCATCAATCATATCAGGAAATACAATCATTATACCTAATTCCCCAAGATACAATCAGTAACCTGATACATTCATAGTGAAACAATTTATATTAAATATATATACAGGTGTAGGTAGTATAAATGACACACAACAAATACAAACATTATATATATCTGCTGTAGGCCTATTTTCCTACACGTTTATAGTAAATATATTTACCCTCTAAGATTTAAACAAGCCAGTCGACTTGAGTGAAGTAAGAGTTCCCGGTCAATGCAGGTGAGCAATAAATCAGCCTGACAGCTTCTTTTCTTCAGTCGGCCGTCTAGCTGGCTTCGTGTTGGTGTGGCGTGATTTTGTATAAATCGCTCCCGTATATACATAGGTAGATGAGGTAACTTTTACTGCTTAAGGAATGGTTTTGGTTGGCTCTCGGCGTGGCAACCTGATTGGTTATATGCGGTTTAGTACCATCCGCCGTACAATCCATGACCTAGGCCGACTTCCGAAAAACAGGGCTTATGCCTAATTTATATTCTGTTTTCCGCCATATTGGGAGACAAGATGGGCCCAACCGAGTTCCGAAAAACAGGGCTCATGGCTAATTGTATTCTGTCTCAGAGACTGGTGAACGTTGCTCGTTGATTGGCTGAGGGATATTTGTATCTCAACATGGGGATTTAACTAAGAAGTGAGTTTACACACACTCGTTTCACGACAGTGGCGCTGTATTAGGTGCATTTAACGACATGGATGAATGTACAATAGTCCTATTTCTTTCTTGGTCTCTTCAAAGACACCCGGGAACTATACGACATCCTCTTTAGATAATTAGACACGGGATTATACAGGGTGACTGAAAAGTTACGTGCTATTTTTACATTTGTATTTCATCATTTATCCACTTACTTTATATTTAATTTTTGATTTATTTTAAATAATATTGTAAAACTACAGCGCAGGGAGGAAATCAGGCACATGACGTCATAGCGGGCAATAATTGTTAGTCTCTCTTGTTACGTTGATTTTATTGGCCATTATAGAATTTAGTTTATTTTGTTTCGTTTCTTGTAAAAAAAAATTACAACGTATTTTTCAAATTGCCTTAATTGCTCATTGAATTGATATATGTCTCATGTTTATTAAGTAAGTTTAAGGGCTGATAATATCATTTGGAAAAGAAGAGATTCACTTGTCAATCACTCTGTAGAAATATTATATCTTATACTGATCATCTGATCGTCCTTGACATTTTATGGCAGCGGTCCCGCTTGGGTCATGGCTCTCATGTGGTATCCTTCTCTTGACTATTAGGCCTCCGATTCGAACTGAACCTGTTTAGTTAATGGGCATCAATATCATGGCTATTTCCACCTGATGTTGTAAGAACATCTTTTCGCATAAACTTAGGGAGCAACTCGACATCTCCGTCCTCCCATAATCCTGGACTTTACTCTTCATGTATCTCTTGCGCACATCTTCAAACTTCAGATGGGGTTGCCTTTTTGTTTTGGCTTGGGCGCAGTCTTGGGATCAACATTAAATGTAATCCTGTTGAGTGCTATTTAGCTCTTTCTTACAACTCATGTACAACAAGCAGGTAAAGTCACTGACTTTTATCTAACTTTCTGTATTCCATAGACAGCCAGACCTTGACGCTGGGAACTCATATCAATTTTCCACCATCACATTTTCCGCCTCATAATGTTTCGTTAAGAAACAATTATTAGTACAATCCAAGGGAGGTAACTTTTATTTTCAAGGGACGCAATGTGTGTTAGAAGAAAAGTCATAACATTAAAAACATTAAGTAGTTAATGATTAAAAATATTTCTAAAACCATTTCAACAAAGACAGAAATTACAACGGATTTTAAATTCCATAGAGAATATTTCTGGCAATTGTTATTATTACAGAAATTTGCATTTATATATTTTAAGGGATAAATAAATGTACACTAGGCTCAAATCCGCGCTTGTAAATATGTATATCACAAAGTTTCATTTAATGCTGAAACATCGGCTATGGTCCTGAACTTGTATTTTTGACCGGCACATAGTGCTGCTTAAACTAAATTCTTCTGTTAAACACGTGAATAATTTTTTTCTTACAATACATTCGCAATTTGTTTACAGTCCAGTATACAAACTGCCTGTTGAATACGCTAGTAAGAATGCCACAGTCTTTCACAAGGTCAACCAACTAAACTGGACAAAGATCGACGTCAGAGACACTTTCAAGGAGATGGTTGCCAGTTCAGACGTTTTCGCTATTTGCCACGGCGACACCAGCGATTTGAAGGTAAATGTATGTTCATTTAAAAAGAATATTGGATAGAATTTTAGAATTACAAAGACAAGCCTCCATTTTAGCCAAGTGGTTATTGATATGTCTGTCGTGTCAGTTCGACTAATTAAAAAAGCATAATAACCTGCATGCTAACCTTAACCTTAACCCAACCCCTTGTTTCCAGATTTTTCAAATAAAAATAATAATCTCTAACACCAATCTTAACACTAACCCAAGTCAGTTTCGAATTTTGTTTCGCTTAATGTTCTGTGCACCATGAAAAGATTGTAAAGCATGCGTGTTCTATAAATAAGTGTTCAAATTAGCTTTCACGGAGCTATAAGCACCGTTTCTGTACTTTCTCAAAAAGCTGATGGGATTGTTTCATTGTTAATTTACAAATGTTTTATGAAGACAATACGTAATATGGGGATAGTGTCTATAATTTTCGATACTATGTTAAATATCCACCATTTCACTTATGGCATTATCCCTCCCAGCATGCAAGGAGTCATAACTGGAGTCATCCTTATATGACCACCAACCAATACATCGAGTCCAACACAAATATAACAATCTCTCAACTCACACATTTAGTCTCATTGTATGGCTCTGAGACATAAATAACAACAAAGGTTCTTTTATATTTGGACATCGATAAGCCGTCCGATTTGCTTTCACTGTGTCACGTTATAGCCAAACCATAAATTTTTACGTCGAATCCCTAACTGTTATCACGGTAAATTTTTGTTTACTGTTTAAACAAAATCAGTTCTGATAATACTCTTCAGCTTTACAAGGATAGCGAGTGACTTGAGAGACTTGAACCGTGGAAACAAGATAATAGTATTACAAAGTACTTCGTTTTATGAAATTATCTTGCGTAAAGGAAAGCACAATGCTCTGACTGGTGATCAAGAGGCGAGTAGGAAACCACTACTGCCAAATTCAATTTCAGATTTGCTTTTTCTCGTTAAACACTGCATGAGCTTATTTCCCATTAGAGGGATGGGCGTTGAAAAAGGGTTGTAATTCAGGTATGGGTGAAAAATCGTGGTGCTAATTGCTTCCAGGAACCTTGAGATCGATGAGAAGATACGTTCGTCGCCTGACTGGAATCCTGCAGAAGCAATGGGGTGCCCTGAAACTGAGACCCAAAACAAACACCCTTTATATCAAGCAAACAATAAAATTACAATAACGTTATAATAAACAGTTATGTTCCACTATGGGATGTATAATTATTTTAATCATTGCTATGATAGTCTCAGGGTGTCGTTATCCATATTAGTCGCCCTCCTGTTACTTCCACTCTATCAATTATCAGCATGCGCCCGCATAGGCTAATATATCTTGTACATACATGTACCTGTCAGCAAATGCTCTGACAGCAAATCCTACTCTGTCCTCTTCCAACTCAACATACAGGAAAACTAACCGTCTAGTTGTCGCTGAGTGGATATGTGACTCATCTTACAACATTAAGTGAATTTACATAAAATACAGCATTAGACATTACATAATAAACGGTATGCGCCCCTTGGGGTCGATACATAAGAAGAGAAAAAGTAATAACCTCTCAAAATTGAATACATGGAAAATGCAATGCAATTGCTATAATAATACGTTGTGAATTAGCAATAAGATATAATTATATATCTGGCTGGTGACTGCATCCTTTGAAAGTTCTAAACGGGTGTCTAACTACACAAGTAGGCATATAATAATTCCACACCTCTTAGAAGTTTCTCTCAGAAAGTAATAAGTGACTATCTCATTATAATTCAAATGTTATAGTACAGGCACGTCACTGTTGTGTTTTAAGTGAATAACCTACACTCCTGACATTTCATTAACGTAATGACAGTTTCTATCTTACTCTTAATCCATGGTATGCACTGAACGGACTTTGAGGTCTTTCGCCTAGTAATTATTTGTTATCGTACGTTTACCATTAACCCATTGTAAACAATAACACAGGGGGACACGTAACTGCTTAAGTACCCGTTAACTAAGGCGGTAAACGGCGCTACATTATCACTGAATTAATTACCGGGAGAAATCACCTAAAATAATTCAAGTCCTATGAGGTATGTATAAAAGCTAACATGAAATATATATATATATATATATTACAAAAGATGTCAACTTACCCCGAGATGACGAGAATAGGCAACACAATCTAGTTTTGTTGTGCTAACATCTGACTGTATCATTTGGTCATCTACGGGCAGGAAAAATTTACGAGTGTGCTTGACTGAGTAAACATATCTAGATTTACAGTCTACCAGAAGACGCAACACACCATCGCGTGTTCCCACGGATGTACTGCGTATAACGTAATAATGAGTAAGACAAATGTTGTTCTAGAGACTACATCAGAGACAACACCCGCGGGAAAGTTTCGTACATATGACATAATATTATTCTGTGAGTGATCAAGGGCCACAACAAAAATCTCAGAACGAACGTGAGTTTTGTCTCCCCTTTGCTCCCGCTATGGACTGTAGTAGGCTAGCGGTTCGCTTCTTCAAAGAAACTATTTCTCGCTGGAGATCAAACGCTGTTACGAGCTACCAGCGTTCCCCCTAGTCAGACACACCTGGTGCAGCTTAGGTAATATTATCGTAAGCTGACCCCTACTGACCAAGTGTTGAATTTATAATGAAGGCAAGAACGAAATAAAACCGCGGGGTGGGGTCTGAGAGGGAATAACTGGCTACGTAGGTAAAATCTGGAAGAAAAGAAAACTGAAGGTGCAAAAAAATCGAGGACACCAGAACATTAAAAAAATTAGAAAATGGGACGTGTTGGTAAAATAAAATTAACAGTCAAATCCGTGACAACAGCAAGGGTTAGACCTGAGATTAGGTATTTAAGACCGGTCTCAGACACAGTTCCTTACTTCTTGAAGTCACTTCAAGATCTGACAGTGCTGAGACGATATCCAGAGGTCCGACTGGTATAGTTAGAAGCCTTAGCCAATAACACAACAAGATATCTGAGAAGGAGCCACAACTTCACGTTATTGTGAGCGATATGTATAGATCGAAGCTTCAAATTGCCGCAGACTTTGAAGTACCGCTGTGTCTTGAGGGTATGTCTGTAAGCTTACAAAATATCTTAGTGAACTAATAAACATTTAAAATTAATGAATATTTAAAATTAATGTAAATGCTTAACATAAACCTCCCGAAGAAAGAAGGCTTCGATCACTACATAACCTAAATTCTATACACCATTGGCTCAGCTAGAAGCCTATGTTAGGACTGACAAACGCTAGCAATAAAAGCTTACAGTTCTTTTTATGGCTTTGCTGTTGGGTGCTTTGCTCAAAGCGTTCGTCATCTCTTTTTCTTTCTTATCTTTTATTTCGGTACATTTTGTAGATGAGGAAAACGATTTTTGGTCACTTTGGCAAAACG
>JAMPIV010017304.1:0-178089 GCA_024509875.1 Oreohelix idahoensis
CTGAAGCAGCACGAGTGAACGAGAGAGCAAGACAGTTGTATAAATAATCGAATTGAATTTGTTGCTGTACCAAACTGCCAACCTTAGGTGAAAGTTGGGATCATTTCATATTCGCCACTTTATTTTGTGTAAATAAAGTTTCACCGTTATTTGCTACTGATGTCGGAGTAAAGTCATTCATAGTTCATCGAGATCATTCATTGCTTGTCTGTTGTGAACTGTTGTCGTAACACCATCAACCAATAACCTGCATACTGTTAGGATAGTGATACGAACCCACTATACAATCATCATCATCATCACCAACGGTCACACTATATATTTCTTTAATTCTAACTAGAATACTCAAATTCTGAGGAGGAAAACTATATATGTTTAATACTAACTAGAATACTCGTATTCTGAGGGGGAAAACTTTGTTAGATCAACGTAAGACATCCTGCCATCGGCCACAAACCTTGTGAGATGGGGAAAGTCGGATAATGAGCAGTGCCCCCTGTGCCATGGGAGGCAGACACTTGAACACGTGCTCTCAGCTTGCAAGGTGTCATTAGGGCAAGGGCGATACACATGGCGCCACAACAAAGTGCTAAAAGAGCTGGCTGCGACAATAGATCTGGCAAGGATAAAGGCGAATATCAATGTCAGGCCAAACACCGCAAACACATACTTTCTGAGAGCAGGAAAGTCAGCACACCCAAAACCGAGTAAATCAGGTAGCAGTGTACCATCTCTCCTTGACTGTGCAATTGACTGGGAGATGGCGGTAGACCTACCTGGACGAGGGGCATATCCAGAGAGTGTCAGGAGATCTCTAAGACGGCCGGATATAGTGCTGCATTCTTCATCATCGCACCTGGTTATATTGATTGAACTGACTGTGCCATTTGAATCCAGATTGGAAGAGCAACATTTGTTCAAAGCGGCCAAGTATAGTGATCTGGCCGCAGATCTGAGACACGATCGGTTCACTGCAAGGGTCATGGCTGTTGAGATGGGTGCAAGAGGGCTCGTGGCTGCATCAGTGTTTAATTTATTGAAACTGTTGGGGCTGAGGGGACAGTCGAGAACAAGGGCACTGAAGAGGCTTAGTGAAACTGCGGAAAAGGCATCATGCTGGCTGTGGAACAACCGCAATGGGCTATGGTACTCGGGACAGTAAACTATGCGGTACAGAAAACATCAGGAATTTTTCTAAGTCCACAATACGTTGAGCTTTTCGGTGTACTGGTAAAAGTGCTGTGACTGACGGGCAACACGCGGCGTATATTATAAGAGGCGTTGGGCACATAATTACAGTTGCTAGCGCGCAGTGGCTAGCCTCGTCGGCTTCGCGCAGGTGTGGTAGTGCTGATGTTCTCTTTTTGTCAGCACTTCTTCACATGTCTCGTTCCATATATTTTTTACTTGTTGTTAGTGGTCTTCCGTATCACCTTCACATTCCAGCTGTTGGAGTACTTGGTATTTGTTTGATACTGTGATTGAAAATTTTTGTCTCATTTCCTGATTTCTTAGATATCCCACATTATACTGTTGTCTATAACTATATACTGTTGTAAATGTCTTTTTTCCTCTAACCCAACACTAACATTGTTTTATAATATGAAATGTAAATCTAAGTTTTGAAATTATGCTGGTACATGAAATATAAATCTATGTCTTCCAGATAAGAACAAGACGTCACCGACGTACCAGCCAGTGGAAAATGTATTTTTTTATGTACATGTCTACCTTTGTATATATGGATGTATACGCTTGTGTACGTGTTTATATTTGTTTTTTTTTTTTACGTTCAGAAAGTCCAACGATATGCTTATACAAAGGCTATAATAGTGGTATCACTATACTTTCTTCTTCTCTGGTTCTTGGCCAATGACAGACGAAGCAATTAATGACCATCACGCCTGGTGGCGCCTTGTAAGGCGGCAACAAACTGTCTCCACTTTGCTCGTTTGGCAGCCAATCTTCGTTTGGTGCTTCAACTCTGGTCCAATCTTTGCGTCTCTGCTTCCACAGTTCACCGCCACATTTATTTTCTTTCTTCCTCTCTTTCGCCTTCCTTCTAGTGTCCATAGCATGGCAGTGGTGTCAGAGCCTCTTCCGAGGATGTTGTTAACCCATTTCCAGCGTCTACCCGTCTACCCGCTATGATAGTATACATATCTTCTTGATGAATCCAAGTTCGCAGTTCTTGGTTGGTCATGGTATATCTTATGCTGTCTCACAATGAAAAAAGGGGTGTCAGTGTCTGAATAAATATAAACGTGAGTCGAGAACAGAAAAAAACATGTCGAAATGTCTGTCCAAAGATGTTTTTTTTTTGGTTGCCATTTTGTTTTTGTGTTTCTATTTCTGTTATTGTTTGGTTCGTCTGCATTTCAAAGACAGTAATTTGTGAGCAATAATTGATTGATACTGCCCAGTTAATCCCCGCGTCAGATAATGGGAAGCAAAGAAGACGTCTCATGAACCCTTCCGTCAAAAGACAGTCATATGCAAACGTTGCAGCAAAACCTATACTGGTCAAACAGGTAAACAACTTGGGGACAGATTCAGCCAGCACCTTCGTGACATCTCCCGGCAAAAATCTACACCGGTTGCCATTCACTTTAATCATCCTGACCACCAGGGTCCCATCGACATCCGGGTCACTGCGATCAGATCCTGCTCCTCTAGTACTGCCAGCCGAGTCTAGCTTGAGCAACGTCTCATCCACCGTACGTTGTCTCAAACCAGGCGGTTTTAACACCCTAAACTCTTTTGTCTGAGGTGACCCTTACCACTCCTATTATATTTCTTCGTCGATCGCCCCCCCCCCCCCTTTTTTTTTGTTAAAAAAAATAAATCAATTTACCTATTTTTTATTTCTTATGTTTTGTTAATTTATGTCCAACTCATTCTGTCCTCTCCTATTTCCAGTACTCATTATTATTTTATTTGTGTAGTTTCGTGTTCAGTTTCGTTTCTTAGCATCTACTGTTTACATCCGGAAGTGGCAGCCATTTCATTTTCTTATCGCTCGCTCTCCTTTCGGCGGGCATGCTAGGTCTTAGCTGCCTTTAGGGAAGTATTCAATTTTTATATTTATTTTTATATAGATTCTTATTTGTCCTATTTAGCCCTCAATTTCTTTATTTTCCCTGGCGAAGGCCTTGTGACCGCAACGTTGGATATTTTCTTTGTCTTTTGTCCTTGTAAGACGAATCACCTATTTTCGATTTTTTTCTTCATACCCATCCAACCTTCCGTCTAAAGCAGTGCAGATTTTTATGGTTATCGATCCAGTGAAACTCTAGGGTGCAAGCTCTAATAATTCAATTAAGTATTGTTATTATTATGGTTTTTGTCGCCACGCATAGTCCCAGTGGTCTCCTCAGAAGTAAAATGTTACCACTGCTACTGGCTGCGAGTCTGCCTCACGCACTTCTTGTGCTCTACAATGGTGATTTATGCAGCAATTAATTTTACAACACGAGGTTGCTAGCCCCTCGCAGTAGGCTCCTAAGCAGCCTGTTACAAACAATGGCCATGACAAAAAAAAAATGATAGTCATCAGGTGTTACATATATCCTTCATTATTGTAAGTCGAAGAAACATGTAGAAGAAAAAAAATCATCTTTCAAATATGGTTGTATAGAAGAATGAGTTGCATCTCATGGGCTGATTAATAATACGATGAAAGCGTTCCTAGAAAAGTTAGGAATGAAAGACAATTAATGAAGAAGATGAAAATGAGATTAAAAATATTGGACATACAAGGAGACAGAACGCCGTACTGAAAACCATAATACAGAAAGAATCAAAAGCAAACGGACAAACGTAAGACAATGCTACGAGTGAGAAGATAATATCAAGAGAAGGGCAGGAAAGACTATCACAGTGTATCATCAAAGCCAGACAATTGATGGAGAAGATCAAAATTAGGTCAAATGTATTGGACACACAAGGAAACATAACACCGTATTGAAAACCATAATAGAAGGAGGATCTAAAGCAAACGATCATAAGGAAGACAATGGCACACGTGGGAGAACTATGTCAAGAGATAGACAGGAAAAAGCCTACCATCTAGGCAAGAGGCAGAAGACGCTGGAGACACACTCCAGTAGACCTTCGATGCGGAAATGCCAGTGGATATGTATCTCGTGCAGAAGGTCTTCCTCCGGCTCTGCTCGGTTGTTTTACTGTAAGCACGTCATTATTTAGTCCCGTGTGGCTACCAGGGATTTTTGAAGAGACAAATCAAGAATACGACTACTGTACGCTTAAGCATTTCCTACACGGTGACTAATGTGAGGTTGTGAATGGGGTTGGTAACCTCATCAAGTGGAACACGTTGCCACGGAATCCATGGCTTCCTGCAAGGGGATCAGCTCCAATGGTAACCCCATGCTCTATTAGGAACACGAGAGAAAATGATGATGTTATTATTTGCTTCACCAAGTAATGGATCCCTGAATCCATAAGCCTGTTACCAGTGGCGTATCCTGGTAATGCGAGCTAGGCGTGCTGCTACTTAAAATAAATATGTACGCCTACTATTTAATTTCTTCCCCTCTTAATTTAAAAACCAACTATATTCAATTACGCAACAATAGTTATTAGGGGTATATGTCAATTATCTCCGAAATACTAATTAACTTACAACTTGAAACTCACTGTAATAATTTGCATTCCCGGCAACTAACAAAAATTAATCACAAAAAACACTGGCCGGACACAGCCGATTTTTACAACTCGAGAGCTGCAAGACCACCGCACGCATGTTCGTATTGTATTGACGGATCTGGCCATGACCCCGATCCCCACAAGCCAGTCTTCAAACGTAAAACCGAAAGGTGCAGCACGCATAGTGACGGAATTACCCGAGAAACTTCGGGTGATTGCTACCAACCAAAAAAACTGCACTACAAAACGCGTCTGGGAAACTGAAACTAGATATACTCGTAGATTCTATGCGGGAAAATCCGTTATTCTGATGCGTGCGGTCCGAAAGCAGAACATTATAAGAGAAATATTTTATAGAATAATACATTAAATTTTTATTTTCCTTCGGGTATAGGTGTGCGCAGCACGCACAGCACACATAGAGAATACGCCACTGCCTGTTACACTGTAAACAGTGATATAAAACTCTACATGGTAAGAGAGCAATGTAGCTGTAACTGATCTGATCGTCAGACATAGTTTGCCGTCATGACTCCCAAGTGTCATCCTCCAGATTTCACATTATTGGCCACATCTGGGATCTGGAATTTGAACTCCTCCCCCCATTTTCCCTTTCCACGAACACACACTGACACAGACACGCACCTTTGTCGAAATTTCCCAGATCGACTTATATCATCCGGGTTCTGTTCACCCTGCCATCTCACAATGTTTTAAGTTGCGATAGTAACAAGTATATTATAGCAGGCTCATCACAATAATAAAAGCAAGCTATGTCACGTGTCCACTTGTCATATAGAAAGTATACCTTCACTCAAGCTGAACGCAATCCTGGATAGACTAACCTCGTGACGGTCATAAATGATGTGCTGACGTCATACATTGTTGTTAAAAATAGCATCACGTCTCGCACGGATTGTTGGCAGACTTACAAGGCGGCTACAATAACATGCAGAAATATTTTTATCCACGCGTCGCTTACTTGTACATCCAGTGGCGTAGCTGCAATATATCTGGGAAATTTCGACAAAGGTGTGCGTGTCCGTGTTTGTTCGTGGGGGAGGAGAAGGAGAGGGGCTCAAATCCCAGATGTGGTCAGTAATGCGCAAGCAGGAGGATGACACTTGGGAGTCATGAAGGATAACTACCTCTGAGGATCAGATCAGTTACTGGAAATACATGACAGTCCTTTGACATACGTAGTGTCACGGTTGGCTAAGAAAATTCTGGCATTGTCGGTTTAGACCACCCTGGTCTTTAAGTCCCTCCCATTTCTTATTATTTGTGTCTCTTGACAGCTGTAGATTGGGGAAACTGACCTGTCACTTTGTAATGGGACAGGTTAACTCCCATTTCCCTGGCGCGAGTGAGCGGGAGAATATCTTACGTCTTTTCATGTGTTCTGTTTGCTGGTTGGCATAAGTTGTAAGGCGTCCCGGGACTCTTTTGTTGCTGATGGCGGCGAAATTCCTAGAGTTCTTTGACACAGAGCTTGGTCACTGCGAGCGCTTTCTGGTAGTATAGCGGCAGAATTCCCTGGTCTTTAAACCCGGGGAAAGCCGTTGCCTGTCATGTGACCGTGCCTGGCTAGAATCTCTACGCCAGAATGTCGGTCCAGCTTTAGTATTGCCTTTATCCAGGAAACACGGGAAACCAAGTTCCCGGGGCCTTGCGTCATTATTACGCACGCACCATCTTTCCAGAGACTTCGACTCGCAGGTGAGAAGAAGATCTGGAGACCTTAGCCTCATATAAAATTTGGCAACTCACTCTGTCTAGCACTTAATGTCTCCAGAATTCTATACCGTAGAGTGGGCACTGTTCAATAACTAGTACAGACGACCACCTACATTGTTGGTGGTACTGGAATTCTTTACATGTCGGTAAGAGCTCTTAATTAAATAGATAGTGTGTGGGTTAAGAACTTAGTCATAATCTTCATCAGGGGCTAACGCATATAGTGTTAAGTTTTTTTCTATCACTTATCATGACGGGAAAGTAAATAATTGTTAAGTTCGCTACTTTCCACTAAATTACATAGACTGTGCCTATCAGTAACGTTTTTTTTTTGTTCGGAGGAAATTGGGTGAGAGTTTATGTCAATTTTTCTAAACAATGGTAAACCCTACTTAAAGAGCTGCTACAAGTTCCTGTAAAGTATTTTCCTAGTGATGTAAACATGTTTGCTATATTGATGACTCTGAAGAGTATACTGTACAAACAACATATAGAGAATTACCCATGAGTACCTTAATACGGTCTTGTGACGCTAGGTTCGAAATTTGGCCCTAGGGTGGAGCTAACCTTCTTGATTTTAGGCACGTCCATTTTCATCTTTTTTTCTAGTTTTCTGTCGCTGCTAGCATGTCACTTTGATCTGACGTTAACTCCTCTTTGTTCCCGCGAAAGTAACCAGCAGAGATGAAAGGCCTTTTAGTGCTGGTAAGAGTGTCTTTGTGACGCGTCCGCAACGCTCATCGCTGGACGGCAAAAACTTCCCTGTGTTTTTGATTCCAGGGAAAGTCTGGGATCCTCGCAGCGTATGAACGGACGCTCTGTTACGCAATCCTTCTTGTAGTGCGTCGCCAGGAGAATCCTCCGGGAAACGTTACGATTGTTTGTCTTCGTTCTCTGTCCAGGTGGTCGAACACCTGCGCCTGTTTTACAGTATATAATGAGTCCCCTTCTGTCTCTAACTGCTTTCAGTCCCTGGAACTTCTGTCGTGAGGTGCTAGAGATCTTTGTGCAGTTTGCCAGCTATTTTAGAGTGGGAAATTCTTCATAATGTCGGAAAGAATTATTTAGTAACTTGGTAGTTGCTATTTTCCCCTTGGGATTTAGACTTAGTCAGAATAGTTCATTTGTAGTGGGTTCTAGCATTTTTTTAAAGGCGCGGCCATTCCCCAACAAGCACTAAGAAGCTATAGTTAGTTTTTTTCTTTTAGGAAATTGTGTTTGTATGCCATTTACGGGATAATTATTTTTTTTCGCTAAAGCCAAATGGTTGTGTAACTTTAGATGCTTCACGAAAGCCTTTCTAGAGAACTTTCTTAATCACGAAGTGTACATGTATCTGACTTGTTTCACTAAAAGAATAATTTTCGCCCTCGAAGTATAACTAGCCTATATAACTGATTGTCATGTGGAGGGAATTATTTTTAACACAGAGTGTAACCATAAGCGATAGGTTTTTTTCTGGCCTCCGCGGCGGATCTTTGTAAATTTTTTCCCAACATGTAACTTTAATTTATTTGATTACTTGTCTACTGTATGGATACTTTAACTCATTTAGAGATTTACCCAGAGTAGCCATATATTGTTGTCATATGGAGTGCATGTAAATATGATAATATTAAGCGTGTCGCAGCCCAGTGGGATAAACTTTCGTTTAGACGTCTGTGCGTTACACAGAATTGACAGATACGTTGTGAGGTCAATTCCGCGCCAGGTAGAGTGGGCAAGTATGTTTGCATACTCCCCCCCCCCCCCGGCGACAGCCGTGGGCAACCACTGATTATGCAAGTTGCGAGTTATCGGGTAGCCTGCCCAGGCTCCTACTGACTCGCTCGTCTATTTACCAGTCAGTGAGAAGGAAATGGGAGAGAGAGATAAACTGCACGACCAGGACAGCAGCAAGGACCGTTTATGGTGGGAATGGTTGTAATAAGTTAATCTGTACCTGTTTATGCAATTGTTTGTTTTTCGATGTTGTAACATTTATGTTGGCAAGGTGTTCATAGTTTTTTTAATATGATTTCATTTCAGCGAGAACCGGTTAACCCACCAACTACAGTTGTTTATTTTACTAGCATCCAAAACGGCTACATTTGTGATCTCCCGTGTTGGGAATTTTACGCCAACCCAGCAAAGTAAGTGGAGCGCCCATGCTCCACTGGAATCAACTTCATAGAGCTACACATTATTGCCAGTTCTAACATCTTGTAGCCATCGCCAGCTCTACTTCATCGAAATTATAACGCGCAGTCACAGCAGTGGCAGGCCTGCGCCAACAATGGATGTGTTACCTCCACTGCATATTTAATCTTGAGTGCATTCATCGCCTCCCCTTTAGATCCTGAATTTAAAGCACACCTGTACATCTAGAGGACTAAATACACTGACTAACAAAAAAAATTTTTTTTTCTTTCTCCAACATGTCTATGTTTTTCTGGTCAATTTTAATGCGCTGTTTTTAAATCTGCAAACCGTTTTTCTTTATCAGGTCGGGATCTCTAGAAATATGCAATTGAAGTTTTTTAACAATGCATACAGTATTACAACATCATTCGTACAAGAAGTATAACAGTTATGTAGGCTTAGGCTTGAATTTCTTTGCAGTCGACTTTCGTCGGTGAATGGCATGTGGTACATCACGATGAAGCATCCAACAATAATCGGCAAGCTTGGTCACACTCCACCGTCCTTGATAACGAGACTCCATTACGGCGATATCTTGATGGAATGGTTCTCCATGTTCATCGCTGACTTCGCCTAGGTTGTCAGGGAAAAAGTCAAGATGCGAATCGAGCTTATGGATTTTGAGGGACATGTTACAGCCCATAATTCTGTATGCATCTATGCACTGCTTAACAATATGCAACATAGTCGACAGATTTGTGATTTCCCAGAAAGTTATCGACGATCGATTTGAATGCCATCCATGCGCGAAGTTCACTACCATGTAACAAGTTCTCGAATTGTTTGTCTGTAATAACTTTCCTAATCTGAGGTCCTACAAAGATACCTTCCTTTATCTTTGCATCGCTAACTTGCGGAAACTTTTCTCGAAGATAAGTGAAAGCTTTGCTCGTTTTATGTAACGCTTTTACGAAATTCTTCATGAGCCACAACTTTATATGTAACGGTGGTAAAAGGATGCTGTCTTTGTTAATGGCTCGTGTATTACATTTTTATTCCCGAGCTGCATACGATGCCTGATAGGCCACACCTTTCTTGCATAATGTTCCTGTCTGTTGCGGCTGTCCCATTCACATAGGAAGCAACAAAATTTAGTATACCCAGTCTGCATGCCCGTGAGAATTGCAATGACCTTTAGGTCTCCACAAATCCGCCATTGGTAGTCATTGTACTTTATATTTGCAAAAGTATAGCCATATTTTCATAAGTTTCTTTCATATGAACAGAGTAGGCGACTGGAATTGATGAAAATAAATTTCCGTTATGCAATAACACGGCTTTTAGACTAGTCTTGGAAGAGTCGATGAAAAGTTGCCATTCGTTGACTATGTGCTCATGACCAAGGTGCACCATTAGACCGTTTACATCTTTGCAATAGCAAATGTCATCATCCATCTCAAAGTATTGAACAAGTTCTCTGTGTCTATGACGAAATTTAGATATCGGAGTATTGGGCGCTAAAAGATTCCATTCTTTGAGTCGCGAACCGAGTAATTCCGCTTGTCCTTTGGTAAGAGCGAGATCACGTATTAGGTCTGAAAGTTCTGAATGGTTATTTAAGTGAACACCATCATTTACCGATATATAATCCGAGTCAGAATTAGTTTCTAAAGCAGGTAAACTATCACTTTCTGATGGTTCATTCACGTCCAACGGATATTGTTCTGGTGGAACTGGGATCGGACACGTGATTGGATAATGAGGCACAGGTTTCGAAACCGATTCAATATTTGGATAAACCACTGACTTTCTAGTTTTAAAAGTAAAACCATGGATATTTGTCAAGCAGAAGTAACAATCAGTAGCGTGATTTGTCGGTTCACGCCATATTACTGGCACTCCAAAAGGCATCGACTTATGCTTCGGCGATTTTCGTAACCAACCTGCCAATGTATTTGCATAAGTCGAACAAACTGCATTTGGCTTCCAAGATTTATTTGCATCATCAACTTTCGAATCTAAATAAAGTTCATATGCTTTCTTTAGTAATGGTGTAAAGTTTTTCTGGTGAACACGATCGGTAAAATATCCGCACACGTAACAGAACAGATAAGCCGAATTTCTACAACTTCTAGAAGCCATATTTCGCTCAGAATTATTTCAAAATACAGTAACTGTTTGAAAAATAGCGTAACATATGTCATGCATCTTTTAGCAGTATAAAAAGTAGAATTATTTTGCATTTTATTAATTTTTAATAAGTTATATAGTAAAATGAAACGGAGCATATAACGGTTTCTCAAAAATATATTTATTCACAAATATCTTAAGAACCCGATGTGATAGAGATAAACGGATTTCAAATTTGAAATCAGCGCAAGAAACTGACCTAAGAACACTTATTCTTATATAAGAAAGAAAAATGATGTTTGTCAGTGATATTTGTCCTGGAAATTTGTTACATGGTGGAGTTATAGTTTGGGTTGTTCCCACGGATTATCAGCAGCATAGGGAGAGAAAAAGGTGATCATCTCTATGTCTGCAATCCGCCATCCGCTGTAATCCAAGCGGAATATTGTCACAGAACGTCTGAACATGCTCTTTTATGTAATCTTTCACACCTTCAGCCCTACGGCAGTATCATTTCTGTTTCTTCATTTTTCTCACCAATCGCTTTTATTTTGCATATTTATTGCCCTTACATTCTTTTACTGTGACCACTCTTCAGACTTATTTACGTTCCGTCAGATGAACTGGGGTATTATCGCAACAATACCCAGTCATTATCACCGGTCAGCGGTAATACGTTTATCTTTGTGAGTCGTCTCGCCAACCTTTGATGGCGACGATCCTCTACTGACACAGGCTGGTTGTGCACGATCGGTCCTAAGGAAGCCAATATTGTCCGTCTGGGAAATCAGTCTGGGGAGTCACACGCACAGGTGATAATTAGATTATCGCATCCGCTGGCACCTGTCCGTATCTCTATTACAGATAAATCTGTCTGGCGAGTCAATATTGGCAGGAAAGCATCTGGACAGATAATCAGTGCACAGATTTGCTTTGTGAGGTTTCACAAGATGCCACCGGAAATATTACCGCATGATTTGAAAGAGGTCACGCTTTGGAATATTACATTTAATATTTTTAACACGTTGGGGATTTTTTGAACTAAACACCCCGACCCACATAGTCTAAAGAGATTCCATTGGTTTGAAGTGAGCGCCGGGATATACATTGAGTTTCATTGGTAAACTCGGCGGAAAGACCATTTGTGATCTGAACTGGAAACTGGAAATATAATCTAGCGAAAGCAGAGACACAGAACAGATAGATGCAACGCACGTCATACTAGCGACTCCCAGAAGCGAGTGAGACATCGGACTTAGAATTCCTATATTATAAGTGACAGATCGAAGTATTTGGGAAACTTAAAACCTTAAAAGTAAGCCCGCCTTTAATAATACAGAGACTGAAAAACTTAAGGGACCAGGACTTAAAATACGAAGACTGGAAACCTAGGAATTATTTTACAAATGTAAATTTGACATGTTTTCTTGCTAAGTGGATATATATATATAAGGCGTGCAACCTCAATATATGAAACTAGTATATTCATAAACCACTACAGCGAGCGCTGGTGATTTCTTCTGGCTAGTCGTGCGGAAAACCGACAGCAGAGGGGACCCCAGACTCCGAATGGAGCAGTGATGACTGATGATTACATCACATGTGCCTAAAGTGTATAATATTTTGTGAGATATATGCACTTTGTTAATTGTAACTCAGGCAACTCATTATTCGCGCCGTCCAGACACATTTTCCCAGTTTAATACCCGGAAGAATATTGGTAATTTTTAACCATCTTCCCTGAGCTACACTGTGTACTCGGTAATTTAATTCTTCTGAGAGATTAACATTGGTGGGTGGACAGCGAGAATGCGCCTGTTAATTGTCAGACCACAAATGTACTGAACAGAGGCATTTGTTTTCTATTTTGTCTTAAAAAGTTCGTGGTACAAGACTACTTGTGGTTACAAGCTATCAGACGGTTCGAAGTACTGAAGTTACAACGCCACTCGTGTGAGAGAAGTACACTCATCGCCAAGAAGTGACGAAAACCACGGCGACAGGACTCACCTAGAGTTAAGTTTTCTTGTAAAAAAGGCGAAAGCAACGGACTTTGATAAATCCTCACCTACGTCTCCGTGACGAAAACTTGTATTTACAGCAAAATTCATCATTTCCTCCTTATTTTAACGGTTAAAGACTAACTCATTATTAAATTTGTTGCATGTTGTTTTAAAACTAAACAATCATAGTCGATTCAGTTTTTATATGTATGAAAGCGAACGTTTGAGCAAGATTCTTTAAAGCATCCATCTTTATATACATAGATATATTGACATCTATAGAGCCATTACTTATAAGAGGAATTTCGACGCCTAGCTGAGCCACAATTGGATGAAGTCCAGTGTGGATTCCGAGCAAACCGAAGTACTCAAGACCTAATCTTCACACTCAGACAGCTGAGTGAAAAAGCCCTTGAGTATAAGAGTGAGCATCTTTGTTTCTTAGATCTGGAAAAGGCGTTTGACAGGGTCCCTTGGAGCAAACTTTGGGACTGTTTGACAAGGAAGAACATTCCAGCACCTCAGATTCATGCTATACAGAGCTTCTACATCAGATTAAGCTGGGAGAACAGGTCCTGGAGCAGGTCGACCACTTTAAATACATCGGAGCTATTATAGACCGAAAGGGAGGCATCAAAGAAGATTTGGCCACTCGAAAAGCAGCAGATGGGAGACTTTTTCAGGTCATAAATCGAGGATTCCTCAGCAAGAGAGAGGTTGGTAAGAAAACGAAGATGGCCATACACCGCTCCCCTATGTCCCAGTCTTGACATATGGATGCGAGTCATGGGCAATGACTACAACCCGCAAAGCCAGATCCAAACCTTATAAATGAGGTATCTGAGGAAGGTGGTTGAAGTAACAAGAAGAGACATGGTCCGCAACCAGACGATACGCCAAGGCCTAAAATCCCACCCCCTGCAGATCCAAGTAGAACTGTCCCAACTAAGATGGTTTGGCCATGTCTGCAGAATGGGAGAAGATCGGCTACCACGACAAGCATGGGAAACAAAGAGCCAGGGATCCTAACCCCCAGGACGACCCAGAGTCCCCTGGGAGGAGAATATTAGACAATCTTTGAAGGACCGAGGACTAGAATGGAACCAGGCCAGGAGGAAGAAAGTCGATAGGATAGTCTGAGGCTCTCTCTTCCAAACCTCTACACATCACGGTAGAAGAGGAACGACTAAGTAAGTAAGGAATTTCGT
This sequence comes from Oreohelix idahoensis, assembly GCA_024509875.1. NCBI lineage: Eukaryota > Metazoa > Mollusca > Gastropoda > Stylommatophora > Oreohelicidae > Oreohelix > Oreohelix idahoensis. The sequence goes on from JAMPIV010017304.1 coordinate 13,868, forward strand.
TGGATTACACCAACTGGGGGCTTGAATGGGCTAAAAACTATTGCTTAAATCCTTCACAAAAGGCGACGGACAGATATACATTAACCATTGTTCTTGACTTCTGAATTATCTTGTGAAGACTCCCTTCGGATAGAAGCGCCATTACACTTCTATCTACATCTCTTACTTACTTACTTAGTCGTTCCCCTTCTACCGTGAGGTGTAGAGGTTTGGAAGAGACAGCTTCATAAACGGTGGCGGATCAGATATAAGTTAACAACTGCACTGCCCAATGCAGCATTGTTCTTGACTTCTGAAATATCTTATGAGATAGAAGCATCATTATTCTTCTATCTACATATCTGCCAAGAGTAATCTTGTGCGAAAGTAGACACCCTTGACGACCCATTTAGATACTCTTGAGTTTTGGCCACTGTTGAACCACTACTGCAAAGCAATGGAGGCAATCCGTGACAAATATAAACACAAGTGGGTCGACGAAGAAGGACTTTTGGGAAGTGCACTCAGTTAAACTTTGGTGAGGGGGAGCTTGAAGTAACTGCGGATAGAGTCGTTAGTTGTATTAAACAGCTGTGTTGCTGACCAGAAGAAGTCAGCGGGATAAGCAGACCCTTTGAAGTTCGTACTCAGGGGAGTTAAAAAAAAACCTGGGCCCTTTGATCTTCAGAAGCGAGCATCCGTACAGAGAAAACCCGTTAGGGAACAGTAAGTCTTTTGATGACGGTTGAAACCTCGACGAAGACCGCCCGTAAAGCCTTTATCTTGATACGCTTAGCTTCTGAAATTCTGGATAACACCGGAACGCGAAATTAACGCATTCAGAGATCAGAGAATCACAATGATATATTTACTGTTGCTTCTTAACCCCATCATCAGTTGTCAGTCAGAATTTTGAATAGTCTAAGTGCAGTCCTAGAAACCAGATTTCCTTGTGTGGATTTGTTTCTAGTTTTCGTGGAGGATTTTCATTTCTGAATTTTCTGGTAAAGGGTAATAGGGGAAATGTTTTTAAGAAGTGATAGCTTTTAAATATTGTTCTTCACTTAGATTTTTCTCGCTAGTAAAACGAGTGAAATAAAGTAACGCGTAGCGATTTCCTACCAGATATTCTATTAAAATGTTAAATCACGCTACCCATATAGACAGTAAACTGATAGTGAAGGATAGAATACAACGTTATATTTCATTTGTGCATATTTGTTACAGTGTCTATTATTTTAATCATATACGGCAAAGCCAACAGATGCCGACAATTTAATAGCTATTTAATGACAGGCGATCATTGTTGAGGCAGCGCGTATGGACAGATTAAATAATAAGTTTCATTGTACGCTGACGCAGGCGAGCAGGGGCGCGCGAGCTAACATAACTCAGACCCGTCTGAACTCAGCTGCCAGCGGAATTTGTTAACTGATAGGACTAAGGAACCACCGTGTGCCGTTTAAATTTGATCAGGACTGACGGAGTGGAGAAGAGATCGTCTTCTCCCCGTCAGTGTGTGTAGATATAGGTTTAGCATATTTTTATATAAATGTTCTTGTATTCTTCACAGACCTGATCACAAGGGCGGCCAGCGGTCTTTTTTTCTTTTTCCATTTTTTTTAGATTTGTTATTTTCTCCTTTTCTTGGCGGTGCATCACCAATTTCATTCGTGAACGGGCACACGCCAGAGAGTATTGGAGGACAATAAATATTTTAAATAACTGGACTTACCAAACCCAGAAAGATTTATATATATATATATATAGGAAAGAGTCTTTCCGAGGCCTCAGGGACGTGCCTGATCCCCCCAGGTGGTAGTTACGCCACTGTCTGCATCTATCATTTAAAATATGTGTGACATCAACACGCTTTTTTATTCAAAGCCGGTACAAAAACATAAAGAAAGTTATAAAAAGTGAAGAGATTGCGATGAGTTAAAAAAAAAAAGCAATAAATGACAAAAAGTCGTGTACAAAATATATTTTCATTTTTTTTTAAATGTTGTTGTTGAAATCTGTTGATGAATGTTTGTTATTGGGATGGTTTCCTCTTGTTAAATGTATTAAATGTTAAATAATCTAGGGGTTCGTGTAGTTTTCTGTTAAAAGTGTGACTTCATATATTCTTGTTGTCTTTGGAGCAACTTTTCCGCCTTCTGCACAACAGCCTGTGAGATGAATTACGTAAATTTTGCTAGATAGAAATGAGTACACCAATTTCTGAAGTGCAGATACGTTTTTTGTGAAAAATGTGTTTGTTGACAAGTAAAGACAAAACGATAAATAAACGACTTAAGTGCATGACTAGTACATGTTAAACTAGATTAAACACACTGTCGTTAAGAACAATGTTTCTCATACAGTTTTGTTGCAAGCAACAAGTTACTTACTTTAATAAATGGATGCGCAAGCTAACATACATATTCCTTGGCAGCAATATAGACGCAGTTAGAGGCACAGACAATGATATCAAAACAAGAATACAAAAAAGCTAGAGGACCTTTCATGGTGTTGAGAGGCGACCTAAAGAAATCAAGTCAAACACAAAACTCTGAATTTTCAGTTCAAATGTTAAGTCAGTTCTATTATATGGCTGTGAAACATAGAGAACTACAAATACAACAATCAAAAATGGTTGCCTGCGAAGAATAAAAGAATTGAAGTGGCATGAGAAGATCACTAATGTGGAACTAATGACAAGAACTAAACAAGCGCCAGTAGAACGAACGAACGAACGAACGAACTTTATTTTCAAAGGGTTAAGAATTGGGCACGCAGGCCCGTCTTACATTCTGCCCTTCTTCTCTCTGTCATCTTACATACCGTATCCTTTCAATAGCACATGTATTTTTAGCATTATTTAAGCATACAACATTATCGAGGTAAAATAATAACATACATTTGTAACATCCAGACATAATCAAATTTAAGGGGGGGGGGGGGGGGGAATTATTAATTAAAATAAATTTTAAAAAAATTAATACCTTAAAAAAACATACAAACAAACACAATCTAAACCATTCATACAGTAAATTAGACATAATTTGAAACGTAATCAGATTATGGTGGCATATAATAAGAACTCGTGACATTTTGGAAATCTGCTGAATGACCTGCGACTTCATGTGTTGTCAGCGCATGCGGAAAATGTTCCCACAGGTGAGCAGCTTTGAGTCCCAAGCAGATACTGCCACAGGGAGTGAATTGTTGACGCCTCCACTATACGAGATCCAGCTTTATGACAAGAAATGAGAAGAAAACGCTGAGGATGGATAGGACACACATTAAGAAAACCTGTTTATAGTATTACCAGACAATCCCTGTTCTGGAACCACCAGAGTTAGAGTAGCAAAGGAAGACCAAAGAACTCGTGGAACAGAGAACTAGCGACAGACATGAAGGGGATGACAACGACATGGAAAGACCTTAAGCTGGTGACACGTGACAGGAAGACTTGGCATACGTTTGTTGAAGGTCTGTGTTCGTTTCCGAGTTGAAAGGTGAAAGAATAACAAGAACCTACCATGTTATAAATATCTGTTGTCTTTCTGGTTATCATTTTCTTTATTCTCCATGTTTCAGAAATCCAATATTTATTGTCACTTACTTCACAAATTATATTCTGTGTCATGTGACTTGTTTAATAGCAACAATCTTCCCTGACATTCATCCCATTATACATAATTGAAAATGTGTTATTGTTTTGACTTTCTCAACAGATTTTTAGTCCTTCATACTACAGTATTTGCATATCACTGTCAACAGCACAAGGCTGACCTAGTTCCTGAATATTCAGAGTAAGATAAATAAAGGGAAAATAAGAAAAACACATGGAGAAGGGAACTTCAGAAAGACTTACAAGGATGTTAGATTTACCACTGACAAGGAGGATAGACTTACAACTGACAAGGAAGATAGACTTACAACTGACAAGGAAGATAGACTTACAACTGACAAGGGGGATAGACTTACAACTGACAAGGGGGATAGACTTACAACTGACAAGGGGGATAGACTTACACCTGACAAGGAGGAAAGACTTACAACTGACAAGGGGGATAGACTTACAACTGACAAGGGGGATAGACTTACAACTGACAAGGAAGATAGACTTACAACTGACAAGGGGGATAGACTTACAACTGACAAGGGGGATAGACTTACAACTGACAAGGAAGATAGACTTACAACTGACAAGGGGGTTAGACTTACAACTGACAAGGGGGATAGACTTACAACTGACAAGGAAGATAGACTTACACCTGACAAGGAGGAAAGACTTACAACTGACAAGGGGGATAGACTTACAACTGACAAGGAAGATAGACTTACAACTGACAAGGAAGATAGACTTACAACTGACAAGGAAGATAGACTTACAACTGACAAGGGGGATAGACTTACAACTGACAAGGAAGATAGACTTACACCTGACAAGGAGGAAAGACTTACAACTGACAAGGCAAATAGACTTACAACTGACAAGGAAGATAGACTTACAACTGACAAGGAAGATAGACTTACAACTGACAAGGAAGATAGACTTACAACTGACGAGGAAGATGGACTTACAACTAACAAGGAAGATAGAATTACAACTGACAAGGAGGATAGACTTACAACTGACAAGGAAGATAGACTTACAACTGACAAAGAGGATAGACTTACAACTGACAAGGAAGATAGACTTACAACTGACAAGGAGGATAGACTTATAACCGACAAGGAAGATAGACTTACAACTGACAAGGAAGATGGACTTACAGCTGACAAGGAGGATAGACTTACAACTCAGAAGGAAGACTTACAGCTGACAAGGAAGATAGAATTACAACTGACAAGGAAGATGGACTTACAACTGACAAGGAGGATAGACTTACAACTGAGAAGGTAGATAGACTTACAACAGACAAGTGAGATAGACTTACAAATGACAAGACAGATAGACTTACAACTGACGAGGAAGATAGACTTACAACTGACAAGGAAGATAGACTTACAACTGACAAGTAAGATAGACTTACAACTGACAAGAAAGATAGACTTACAACTGACGAGGCAGATAGACTTACAAGGAAGATAGACTTACTATTGACTCAGTGTAGTACTGACAATACAGAAATAGAATTTCTGCAGAAAATGGTGAAGTCCCAGTGTTTGAGAGAACTACTGGTATCACAAATTAGTTACGGCTGTGAATGATCTGATCTCGAAAATTTAGTAGAGAGGAGACAGTCATAACTTGCCACCCCCACTGTGTAACTAACTGTGATATTAAAACAAGGAAACAGATTTTACTTAACAATTATGAAATTGACAAGTCGTTCAAATACAATTTCCTTATTATTTATTTAGTATATACACTATCTACTCTTGTGCTGAAGGATGGATGTTGGAAGATGGAATGTAATGGATTTGTAAGTTTACATATGATTTACAAATATATATATATATATATATATATATATATATATATATATATATATATATATATATATATATATATATATATATATATATATATATATATATATATATATATATATATATATATATATATATATATATTACAACAAGTTTTCCAATTATAGGAAACAAATTTATATCAGCTGTGCTGTTAATTAAGTATATAAAATTTATCAGCTATGCTGTTATTTTTGTCTCTTGCTATGCTACTCAGTTTTTTCGTCCTTGACAGTTAAATGCTCACAATTGCTGACAGAAATGGTACTAATGTGTACTCATCTCTTGAAACAGTTCTGTCCTTAATTTCTTGCACACAACACCCGCTAATGATCGTTTCGTTAGCCCACCCAAGACTGAGAGGGACTAAAGATGTAGCTCCTGTGCAATCACTGTGCTCCTGCGAAGTTCCAGGCAGCTGGATTGACTGGACATACGACCTCAGGTTTGATGACACGAATAAAACCCTCCAAGATTTAAACAGGCCAGTGACTTTAGTGAAGCAAGAGTTCCCGATCACGCAGTTAAGCAATAAATCAAAGGTTGACAGCTTTCTCTTGTCCCAGTAGGTCGTGCTGGCCTCGTGTTTGAGTATGTGTGTGTTTATGAATAAACTCTCCCGTATAAATAGGTAGATGGAAAGCTTCTACTGCTTAAGGAAAGCTTTTGGTTGGTTCTCGGCGTGGCAAGCTGATTGGTTACATGCAGTTTAGTACAATCCGTCGTACCATCCGTGACCGAGACGAGTCCCAGAAAAACAGGGCTTATGCCTAATTTTATTCTGTTTTCCGCCATATTGGGAGACAAGATGGCCCCAACCGAGTTCCGAAAAACAGGGCTTATGGCTAATTTTATTCTGTCTCAGAGACTGGTGAACTGTTGCTCGTTGATTGGCTGAGGGATATTTGTATCTCGACATAGGGATTTAACTAAGAAGTGGGTTTACACACTTGTTTCACGACAGAGACACCAACAACTTCATGCTGACCACTGTTTTCTTTTAACATATTCAAGTTAACGTCTGAAAGTACACAAAACAAAATTATTTTATATTTGGACATGCACCCTTATATAACCGACGGACTCTGTGTCTAGGTCGAACGGGGCGCGCTTCGCCAAAACGAGGCAAACTTTATTTTAAAAACAAAACCCTCTGAAAGTGAACGATAAGAATACTGCGTGTATACAGAATGCTACTGGAGCTTTGTTCTGGGACCTTTCAGGGATGGTATTAATAGTTTACACGTTTTGCTTTAAGCGTCGTGGGGAGATATGTGATACTTCACAGCCATATAACACTATTAATTTAATAAAGAAAACATATTAAGACATGACATGCAGAGTTCTTCACGAAGGACAGCTTACAGAACCGTTTGGGATAAGAACAGGAGTGCGACAGGGATGCCTCTTGTCTCCATTTCTTTTCTTGCTGGCAATAGATTGGGTTATGAGATCATCGACAACACACAACAGAAATGGAATCCAGTGGACTCTGACTAAGCAGTTGGATGATCTGGATTTTGCTGATGACTTGGCTCTTCTGTCCCATAACCGTAATCAGATGCAGGACAAATTGAAAACACTCGATGAGAGGTCACAGCAATTGGGTCTGAAAATACACAGGGAAAAGACAAAAATAATGAGAATAAATGCAGGTAATGATAACAGGGTTGAACTTGAAGAAACACCAATTCAAGATGTTGAATCATACACATATCTTGGCAGTAATATAGACAAAGTTGGAGGGACAGACAGCGATATCAAAATAAGAATACAAAAGGCAAGAGGAGCTTTCATTGCATTGGGAAATATATGGAGATCAAGAGAAATTGGATCCAACACGGTAGATGGATAGGACACACACTGAGGAAACCGATGGCGATGGATAGGACACACACTGAGGAAACCTGTTGATAGCATTACAAGGCAGTCCTTGTTCTGGAACCCCCAGGGCAAGAGAGGCAGAGGAAGACCAAGAAGTACATGGAGAAGAGAGTTGGAAACAGAGGTGAAAATGATGAGGAGAACATGGAAAGAACTTGAGATGATGGCACGGGACAGGAGGACTTGGCATGTGTTTGTTGAAGGCCTATGCTCCTTTGGGAGTGGAGGGTTATGAATGAATGAATATAACACTGCTGGAGCCGTGTAGTTGAAATAAGAAATAATATGACTACTGCTGCCATAGACATGTTGGTTGAGACGACTAATATCTCAGGTTGTGTACAGGGTCAGCAAACTGCCATAGACATGTTGGTTGAGACGACTAATATCTCAGGTTGTGTACAGGGTCAGCAAACTGCTATAGACATGTTGGTTGAGACGACAAATATCTCAGGTTGTGTACAGGGTTAGCAAACTGCTATAGACATGTTGTTTGAGACGACTAATATCTCAGGTTGTGTACAGTGTCAGCAAACTGCCATAGACATGTTGGTTAAGACGACTAATATCTCAGGTTGTGTACAGGGTCAGCAAACTGCTATAGACATGTTGCTTGAGACGACTAATATCTCAGGTTGTTACAGGGTCAGCAAACTGCCATAGACATGTTGGTTGAGACGACTGATATCTCAGGTTGTGTACAGGGTCAGCAAACTGCCATAGACATGTTGGTTGAGACGACTAATATCTCAGGTTGTGTACAGGGTCAGCAAACTGCTATAGACTTGCTGCTTGAGACGACTAATATCTCAGGTTGTGTACAGGGTCAGCAAACTGCTATAGACGTATTGCTTGAGACGACTAATATCTCAGGTTGTGTACAGGGTTAGCAAACGGCTATAGACATAACTAATGAATACTTTAGCATAGGCTTCATGCCAGGGGACCCACCCTCAGTTGTGAACCACTACTCTATAGAGAGAAAAAAAAGGAAAAGATAATGATGACATCACACTGCCGATTTGTCAGGTCTGTCGCAATTGAGTTACTCTCGTGGAGCCCCACTCCAGTTTCGTCGAAAGTGGGCGCGCTGACGATCCCACCACCGAGGAACCTCATCCATTGAATCAAATCGAAATTAATGATGATCCTATTAGGACCCATATATATGTCGCTGCGGACTTACTAAGAACCACATACATCAGGTTGAGAAACACCGGAACATGGCACATACAAAGTAAAATGCACACACAGAGTTATGTATGTTGTTATCTTCTCTTGTTGTTCGTTGTGCATTCTGGTCACGTAAGCTCATAGCCTTGACAGAAAAATGTCGTGGGCTTATCTCGCGGGCCTTACTTAGATCCGTATTGTGTTCCGGTGAAAGGTCGAGTGTTCTGTAACTTGTGTTATTTTCTTCTGTACACATACACACCGGCACATTCGAACGCCTTCTCTCCATATAATATACTGAAGCACATTAAAAACGCACCACTATTATATATACTGATGCTGAGAAGCTGGGAAAAAAAGGTGTGGGAATGGATTTTCCCCGTGTTTGTCATGAGGTAGAGAGCGAATGGCTGCTGGAATGGAAAGTGCATGATTCAACCCACGGGTTTGTGTACAGACTACATGAAAACAATGAAAGTTACACGTGCAACACGATTCCCAACAGCTATGACCCTGAAAATGTGTACGCGTTGTGGCAGTATACTCGGTATAAAAAGGCCGTTGAGACAAAACACCCAGTACATGTGCTTGAAATGCCACGACTATCTGAAAACGACCGCCAACGAGCCATTGGTATGTTGGAGACCGGAATGAGCTCGCGGGCCTTTGCCAGAAGGATGAATTGCCACCACAGCACTATTGTACGTCTCAATGAACGTTACAGAACCACTGGCAGTGCCCGGGATAGAATTCGGAGTGGCCAACCACGAGTTACTACCATTGCGCAAGATCGTCATATTGTGCTGAGTCACCTAAGGAATCGTTCTCTCCCGGCAAGTCAAACAGCAAGAGCAATAATGGGTAGACGTGGGCAAGTCTCTCGAATGACAGTCATACGACGACTCAGAGATACAGGCCTTACTGCAAGACGACCTTATGTTGGGCCAAACTTTACTCGCAGACATCGTCAGCAGCGCCTGCAATGGGCAGAGCAACATGTCAGATGGATTAGACTGCAGTGGAATGCTGTCCTATTCACAGACGAGAGCAGATTCAACATATCCTTTGCTGATGGACGTATGCGGATTTGGCGACGGTGTGGAGAGCGCTTTGCAGATTGCTGTGTTCGTCAGCACAACCGATTTGGAGGTGGCAGTATTCACATTTGGGGAGGATTCAGTTTTCACCATCGCTTGCCTCTTCACGTCTTCCGTGGAAATGTTAATGCTGTGACATGTCGAGATGAGGTTCTGGATGCATTGGTTGCTCCTGCGTTCACAAATTATCCAGACTTGCAGCTTCTCCAGCAGGATAACGCACGTGCGCGAACCGCATGCATTACGCGGCAATATCTACAGCAGCAGAACATTGTGACGATTGATTGGCCTGCCCTATCACCAGACATGTCCCCTATAGAACATCTGTGGGACGAGCTTGGACGCAGTCTACAGGCTAGGTTCTCCAGCTAATCTGCAACAGCTCGAAGCTGCTCTTACACGTGAATGGGACTTGATTCCCCGGAATTTCCTTCAGAGACTTGTGCGTTCCATGCGGAGCCGCTGCCAAACTTGTTTGCAAGCACACGGTGGACATACAAGATACTGAGGATAGTGTGAATGAATTTTTTTATTGGTTGCATTTTTGGTTTTCTCCCTTGCCTGTACAGAATGCAATGAATTTCATAACAATCAAATGTACAAATTAATGACTAGCATGGATTCATAGGAAAATGAATAAAGATTCCAAATATGTAAACTTGTAAACACTTATATTTACATTTCACACTCTGTTCCTGGATTATAAAGGTGGTGCGTCACACACACACACACACACACACACACACACACACACACGCACACACACACACACACTCACTCACACACACACACATATATATATATTATATATATATATATATCGAAAGAAAGAGAGAGGAGAGAGAGAGAGAGAGAGAGAAATGTTAAAAAGTGTCGTAGCAGGTACTGCTGCAGGGATGTGACGTGTTTGAGACTTCGCTGTACTAGGTCTCAGCTTGATGAGTACGGGATAACTGATTCCCTTCCTTGCTGCCTTTGCCTTCCCTACAACCAAGAACAGAGTCAGGTTCTTATTCACAGCTGGGTAGACTTGGAGCTTGACTCTGCCAGGTTTCCAACCCGGTAACTTAGTCTCAAGAAACAAGCATTATAACCGCTTTACGTTCATATATATATATATATATATATATATATATATATATATATATATATATATATATATATATATATATATATATATATATATATATATATATATATATATAATTACAGACACACACGCAAAAACACTATGTTAAGTAGCACAGTGCAACACCCGGCGAACAGGAAGCAAATTATACATTATTTTGTCGCAGTACTGTGTCAAGCACATTTAAACAAACAACCTCTTTCTAAGCCACAGTCCGGACAAAAGTCCCGACTTGAATGATGGTTGCTGAAATTTATTGTTGGTTGTTCATTCCGTTTATTGGTGTTTTTTATTTTTTAAATACGATTTTGACTCGTTTTGTGCGAGGGGCGCCCCGTTCATCGGTTATATTAGGGGGCATATCGAAATAAAAAAAAACTTTTGTTCATGTTTTGGTTTGATTTTTCGTTCATGTGCAGGAAAACTGGCGTTTGGCATAAGCATTGGATAACTGTTTCAACCCCGTGTGGGTTATAATATGGTTGAGCCGGGTATCTCCTTCATAAGACACACGCGAGTTTTCGTGTGTATGCACCAAAAATCAAACCAAGAAACAAAAATAAATTTCAGAAGCATATTCGTATATTCTTTCTTTACCTCCGAAATCGGAGAGTATTTGCCTGAATGGCGAGGGACACCTGTCTCTGTACAAGAAAAAAGGGATACTCACGTAAAATCAATGTCAGGTTAGACAATAATAATAACCTGAGATTTCGCCTCGAGTATTAGCGGGCGTACGAAAAAAACCAATATATATATATATATATATTCTTTCTTCAGTTTCCTTCCGCGACTTCTTCTTCTCCCGGCTTGCAGAAGCAATCTTTTCATCATTACATGAACCACTACATCATAATCGTGCTATGTCTAGTTTCAGCCCATCCTTTTCTGTCTCAATAAATTTCGGTCCATGGTCTAACTCGGCTTCTTCAGGGAACTAATGTAGTCTGATTCGCTTCTGTAGCTAGGCGGTGATGCCGTTCGGATGGTCCAGGATTCGATTCTCCGGCGAGTCTATCACTTCTGTTGGTTATCTTTTGTCTAGTTTTCTACTTGTCTATTTCTCACGAGTGCCAGAAACATACCTTTCATGTGTGTAATATTTATTCTTGAGTGAACCATCAGCTGTACAAGGATTCACGACGTTTACGTTTTCTATGTAATTTAAAAAATATCCTGCTGGCTTTACCGCAACTGACACGAAAATATGTCATCAGTTCGGGTTTAGCCAAGGATTAAAGACACTGTGTGATTCCGCGTATGCGAGGGGAGGGTGGGGAAAATGTACTAAGAGGGAGGTGAGAGTTCCTAATTGTCGTAGATTTTATCAGATAGGTAATAGATGTTTATAGTCCTGTCTGAGCAGAGGTGGTAGTGATGACAATGTGAAAGTAAAGGGTAAGAAATAGTTTTATCACGAGGTGATCGTGTAAGAGAAGGGACAGTCTCTGGATAGAATAATTTATCTAATCCGGCCTATCTGGACGACGATATTTAAATCAGACGCACTTTCTTTCCTTGTACAAAATACAAGTTACACTACACTCAAATGCACACAATTCTGTGACAAATACGCACGAACGTGAAAACAAACTATGAATAACATATAATGGATAGGGGTTGACCGACACGATAACTAAAGGTTTAATAAAGTTTATTATCAATAGAAGATCACAACAATGAGCATATACATTACTAGATAATAGTTTACAGACAAAATTGCAAAAGAAGAAATTAATCAAATAGGTTCTCCCACTCTGGTAAAGGAAAAGAAAAGAGGATCCCAACAGAGGTTAATTAACCCAGAAGATCAAAAGTTAACAAAAAGTTATGAAATAGTCAGTATGGGAAAAGAATAGGTTCCTAATGTAATCTATCCCGTGATTACTCAGATTAGTGAGATAAAAAAGAAAGAAGAAACCACATAAGTATATGATGTTAACAAAAGACATAAGTTTCTTTCTCCGTTCATTCAATTCACACCCATTCAGTGGCCACTTTCAGACTTTTGCTTACCCCAGTAGTTGTCGCAGGCATTCCAAGGAAATACACTAATAAGTAATAATACTATTTAGTGTCAAATTTAAGTTTTGCCAAATCCAGCCCCAGACTCGCCGTAGTTGCTGACTGCAAATTTCACGGGAGTCGCTAGAGTCGGTGATTTAATTTGTCCTGGATACAATAAGTTATCTATGCCTTCAGTTGGTTGGAGTAAGGTTCATGCGTGGTGATCGCCGAAGTAGGATGAATAGAACATATATATAGTTCCTATGTTGTTTAGCCTCAGGTGGCTGAGACGCTAGGTTAAGTTACACAAATGTTGCTGTATAAATCCATTATATGTCGCCACAGCTGGCTGATGAGATTGATATAAGTAAATCTGGTAATAGTTCTGGTCCAGTTAATATTATAATTTAATGGTTCTGTTCTGGTTTCTCTCATGAAAATGAGGGAAATTGGACCACACAGGTCACAGCAAGAAGCTCATCAATATTAAATATCCCTGGAAGACATCAAACCGTAATGACCAGAAGTTGACATAACCAAAGAAGAGTGCGTCAACCATGTTGCAAAGCGATTAGGCACTGCACTGAGGACACTCATTACTGACTGCAGGATACAAAAAAGCGATTAGGCACTGTACTGAGGACACTCATTACTGACTGCAGGAAATAAAAAGTTACCCTTGGGGGAAATGGCCGTGGTCGTCTAACCCAAAATGCCATACGAAAATTGTGTATTTACTACACCAGGGCCATCCGCAAGCATAGTACACCCCCAGAGATGAAACAAGCCATCACGGCTTCTCTCTACCATGGGTATTCGACAAACGACAAACCCCAACATATTTTGTGTCCGCCAGGCAAAGACTCCTGGTGTTTCTATCAGGCTTCCATGGCCAAAGGAGAAGCTGCCGGACCACACGAGACCAAGGTTCACACTCCGCTAGACTACAACCTGCTCCATAAGCACTTAGCCCTTATTTATGAGCGTCTTACTGATCAGCATCTGTTTAAGCGGTGTGAGCTAGGTGCAACACAAAATGCAAATGAAAGCCTCCACGATGTTATATGGAGTCGTTGCAGCAAGCGGAAATTTGTGTCACTAAAAAAGGTCAAATTCAGTGTCCTTGTGGCCGTTGGGGAGTTCAACTTTGGTCCATCAGCCAGTGCAGAAATAAAAAAGCTGTGTGGTTAAGCATCTGGAACAAACTGGAAACGCCTTGGACAGGTGCGATTAAGGAAACGTCTGGCCAACAGCCAGAAACATGAGGCTGACAAACTTGTAAAAAGAAGAAAAATTAGGCAAGAGGCAAGACAAATGCGAGAGCAGGAGCTGCAGGAAGCTGAAGGAGGTGCTGCATATAGTGCTGGACAATTTTAAACACATTCAGCGCCCCCTCCCCCCTCCCCAGAATGGAGTATATTGGACAAGACAAGGCACTCGGTGAGTAAAATGCATTTTTCTTAAAACTAACGTTCTATTAACAAAAAATGTTATTACTAACAAACTATCAAACAGATCAGTCTGAAATTTGGCATGCATGTAGTACACATATATACCTTTAAATTGTCACATGCTTTTTTTGTTATTTTGGTAATTTGCTTTGATATATTTTTTAAAATATTTTTAAATTATTTTTTAAATACAAATATAGAGCATTTTTTTAAATCATTAAAAATAGAATTTTAAACTTATCAAAAAAAGCATGAGTTAAATTGTTTTAATTGTCAGTCACAACATATGTGTGCAAATTGATAAAGTTTGGTCAATGGGAAACATGATTTTTGCTCTAGAAAATTTGTGAAAATCCAAGATGGCGGATTTTTTTTTTTTTTTTTTTTTTTTTTTTTTGGTTTCCATGGTAAGCACATGCTTTTAAACAAAATAAACTGTAGAATTTGGTTCATGGACATACACTGTGTCTATTGAGCACATAAAAAGTTTGAAAATGTTATTAGAACAAAAGTTAGTTTTCACTGTAGTGTAAGCCCGTTTAGTAACCTTTAATGGGAGCAAACTGCCACAGTAAGATCGGGAAGGAATTATTCACCATACATAGACATAAAAAGAGGTGTCAGACAAGGTTGTGTGCTGTCCCCCTGCCTATTTAATTTATACACCGAAAAAATTTTCAAACAATACAGGAAATACCAGGACTGAACATCAGTGGAAGGTCAATAAACAACCTTAGATATGCAGATGATACCGTGTTGTTAGCTGAAAGCGAACAGGAGTTACAAGAACTAGTGAAGCAAGTGAACAGTATAAGTCATGAATATGGACTCGACATTAATACTGAGAAAACAAAAACTATGATAATTAGCAAAACAGACGATAAACCCACATTGAAGATAAGCGTAAATGGGAAAATCCTGGAACAAGTCAAGAGCTACGTATATCTTGGTCATATAATAACAGAAGATGGCAGATGTGAAACAGAAATCAAGAAGAGAATAGGAATGGCCAAAGCTACATTCAACAACATGAAACATATACTGACATCCAAACAGTTATCTCACAAATTAAAACTGAGAATCATAAAGTGTTATATATATTCTGCATTTCTGTATGGTGCAGAAACATGGACGATGAATAAGCATTTGGAAGAAAGAAGTGAGGCTCTTGAAATGTGGATATATAGAAGAATGGGGCGTATCTCATGGAAAGAGATGAAAACAAATAAGGAGGTCCTAGAAAATCTAGGTATGAAAAGAGAACTAATGAGGGAGGTCAACGTTCGGCAGCTAAAATACTTTGGCCACATAAAAAGGCATAACACCTTGCAGAAGACCATAACAGAAGGGAGAGTTGAAGGCAAACGTGCAAGGGGAAGACAGCGCTATAAGTGGGAAGATAAACATCAAGAGATGGACAGGAAAGAGTCTATCAGAGTGCACCACCAAGACAAGAGACAGAAGACGTCGGCTTGCCTTAAAAAGTCCCCCGATTACAAGTAATGCCAAAGAGAAAATAGGACTAATCTTAACGGCTACAAACTAGCACGGACTACGACTTATGAATCATGGGATATTAGAAGTATAAATGGGAAAGAAGAGGAGCTGGTGGAGGAGATGAGGTAAGCAAAGTTGGAAATCCTGGCTCTGGCAAAGAAAATGAGACAAGGATTTATGAATCTCGATTGCGACATGCTGCTCTACAGTGGTGTCCCCACAAACGAAAGAGCTAATAGGAGTGGAAGTTGTATTGTGGCTAGAAACCAAAAGGATAGCATCAAAAGATTGACTTTGTCTCAGAGGACATTACAGTGCTAAAGCTAAAAGAAGTAGAAACCATAGTCAACCTTGTCATTAAGTATGGGCATCAAAGGATGGACTTTGTTTCGGAGCACATTACATGGCTAAAGATGAAAGAAGGAGAAACCATAGTCAACCTTGTCGTTGTGTATGGACACAATGAACATGAGCGAGCAGAAGTCAACGAAGAATTCATTCTTCCGGCTGCTTCAAAAGACAGTACACTACTGCCTGGATGAAATTATCCTCCTCGGAGATTTCAATGCCAGAGTTGAAAATGACCATGCTAGATGAGGTGGAGTTATCGGAAGGTATGGAGAAGATGCACTACATGACAATGGAAAGCAACTCCTTAGATTCTGCAGTGAGCAAAACCTTGTAATTACGAACACAAAGTTTCCCCATAAGCGCATACATACATACACCAGGTAAGAACCAACAAAGAATGAGAAATCAATGATTGACTATGTTATTGTTAGGAAGAGCTCATTCTAGTATGTGCAGGATGCTAGAGTCTGGAGAAGACCGGCCAGAGACTGGAAGTGATCACTACCTGCTGACAATTAAAAGAACAACTGAAAGAGTTGCTCGCTCTAGGGATTGCCCACCATCACGAAAGATATTACAGCAGTGAGATCGATTGAACAACCTGATGACCTGGGAACCCTCTGGCTTAAATTTAAGGACATCATAAAAGCAGCTGCAGCGAAGCATGTGGTTAAGTCCGACTTTGATAAGAAGGGAAAGAGCACACCTGGATGGACAGAGGTTAAATGTTAAAGGGAAAATAATAGAGAAGAAAAAGGCTTGGAAACAATACTTTAAAGCTAAAAACACAGCTAGAAAAACAGAGAAATATTAAGAATATGTGATACTCAGAAGCATAGAAAGAGGTTGATAAACCTCCTTTTTTGATTAATAATGTCCACCAGTGTTGAATATATATTGGCCATCAGTGTTGAATGGCTGTGTTAGAACATCAGTGTTAAATAGATGCATTGGGTTGTTGTTATCTATTTATTTTTCCTGCTGACATCAACTGTGTACAGGACCACGGTGTTAAGAGGATGTTTGGAAGCTCCAGTGTTAAAGACTCGTCAGAGTGTTGCTCGTGGTTTGAGTATGGAATGTCAACTCGACCTACGCAGGGGTGTGTAAGCATGAAGTGAGAGTGTAATACGCGAATGATAAGAAGTCAGTCGACAAGCACTCGTAAAAAAAAAAAAAAAAATTTTTTTTATTTTTTTTTGGTGAGTTGACAAAAGCCACGTCAGTTTATAAACAATATTCTTTTTAGACCTTCGTCTAGCGAAGATTCACTTATGTAATGATCAGTTTCTCTTCCTGATAGTCCTTAAATTTGTGAATACAAGATGGCTTCTCTCGTGAGCTGTAACTCACGTTTGGATACACCTAGGAATATGTATAACAGTTAATCATACATTAAATGTTCTCATTACTTTGTAGATTCTATCATGAGACCATTGACTTCACTTTACCACATGGTGCTGCTATGAGTGAATGTCATCTTCATATAGTTAAATCTTCCCTTATTGAAAAACGATGGCCTCGTAAGATTTCATAAGAAGTGCGTTTGTTTTACCTTGGTATCAGATAAATATATGATTCTGCCATTCCTTGGCAATAAGAATAAAACACTGGGGTAAAGCATACAGGATAGGGCTAAACGTCTATCACTTTCCCCAACAATCTTGAGATCACTTTTCCCGGCGACAAGCCGATACAGAAAAAACACAGCCCCATCATCAGGGCGAAGCCAAATCACACCTCTCTAGCGACACATCCGCCGAACAGCCCTTTGACCTTTCTCGCGACAAAAGACCATATAGTTCGACTTAGACATGCAAAGATATTCAGATATAAGACAGACTCGTCCGACTTAGAAAAACAATACACATAAATTCAGGCCATAGATACACTGAAGCAAGAACAACCTATTTCTACCCAAACAAAGAATAAATCGCAGTAAAACTGGATTCATCCGCGGAGTTCGATCGAAAGACGACACTCCTTTCAAGGGAAGTAACTCAATAATGACTTTTCCTTAAGCACTAAAAAGTATCTATTTTGTTTACAAAATATTTGCGAACATAACAAGCATACAAATGTATTATATTGTAAGATATCAAAGACTGCACGTAACAGTTTTACCACACCTCCGGGGAAAAAAAAAGTGAACTTTTTTTTGTTTTTTGAAATACATCTAGGAGCAACGTACAATAGGCTCACAACGCATGAATAATGCGCAGATGAAAATATCAGGAATAAATATAACGCCTAATATGAGGCTAAGTCGACTTATGGAGCGACTGGTGAGAATGTATCTCATAAACTGAGAAAAATTATTTCTCTACAAGTAAATTTTTCCAGGAAGGTGTCATCAAAGTATAATACAATTCTGGCAATTACACAATGCCTAAAAAAATTTCATACCATAATTTCGTATTAGATATCTTAAATTTATGATTTATGAAGAAAAATCATCAAAGCACAGCGGTGAATAAACATCAATGAACCGCTAAGTAGTGATACAATCATATAAATTACAAATGTGTATCTATCTTGATATAGAAAGGAACTATTATAAACTAGACATATCAAGAAGTCTAAGACCTAATAGTTATGTGGAATCATGTGGGCATCTTGACAGAATGTCTGCCATCACATTATCTGATCCACGAATAGCTCGCACAGAGAAATGAAAAGGTTGAAGAGCCATTGCATATCGAGTAGACCTCGAGCTCTTCAAATTCTTACTCTGTATAGCAGTAAGAGCTTTTTGGTCGGTTTCTACTATGAAATGTGCGCCTAGAAGGAATCTCTGTAGTTTGAGGATCGACCAAACCATAGCTAATAGCTCACGGTCTAAAACCGAATAATTCCTTTCTGCCGCATTAAGTTTTCTGGAAATATACATTACAGGATGCAGAGTTCCAGAGTACTCTTGCATTAGTGCCGCTCCAATCCCAGTGGATGAAGCATCACTACGAAGAACAAATGTCTTATCTTTAGTAGGTAACACTAAAATAGGTGGTGTTGAAAAACAATGTTTTAATCTTATCCAAAGAGCATTGGCATTCCTGAGACCAGTGGACCATATTAGGCGAACCTTTCTTTAAAAGTGTAGAAAGAGGTGCCATGATAGAGGATAGATTCTGAATGAATCTGCCATAAAATTGAATAAGACCTAACAGACTTCTCACCTGTTTTTTTTAGTCTTAGGGATAGAGATGTTAAGTATCTTACTAGTATTATGGTCCTCTGTCTTTAGGAAACCATGACCAACTCGGTGGCCTAGGAAAGAAATTTCGCTAAAACCAATATAGGCTTTAGAGGGTTTCGCTGTCAGGTTGTGCTCGCGCAAAGTAGACAGCAATTCATCTAACCCTGAATAGTGATCTTCCCAAGTATCGCTGAAAAGACAGATGTCGTCTAGATATGCAATGACATCTGACCGATAAGATAGGATTCGGCGCATCATGCGTACGAATGTAGCTGGTGCGTTCATAAGACCGAAAGGCATAAAATTCCATTGGAACAAACCTCTAGGTGTTGAAAAAGCCGTGAGAGGTTTGGCGCGTTCAGATAAAGGAACTTGCCAATATCCTTTAGACAAATCAAGTTTAGTGAAAAAATGAGATTTGGAGAGTCGAGTAAGTAGCTCTTCCAGTAAAGGCATAGGTTCGGCATCGAACTTCGTTACTTGATTCAATTTGCGATAGTCAACGCAAAGACGTATGTTATTGTCTTTTTTCCGAACAATAACCATCGGCGAAGAATATGCAGAGGTGGATGGTTCGATTATTTTCAAATCTATCATCTCATCCAACTCTTTCTCGACCTGTGCTTGAAAATGTATAGGGATAGGATAAGGTCTAACCCTAATAGGAGTATGGTCAGTTAGAACAATGTCATGTTCAATGACATGAGTTTGTCCAGGGATGTCAGTGAGTACATCCTGAAATGTTTGCAACATAGTTGAAACTTGTCGCTGTTCTCCTAGAGACAAATCAGGAGAGACAGTAACGTTCTTCCATGATTCACTCTTCTGATCATCGGAAACAACAACAAACGGATTGATTTGTCGTTTCACTGATGGGAAAAGTTTCCTCACTAGGCGTAATCTGATTCGGTTGGCTAAGGACGGAAGAAGAAGAAGAAGATGATTCACTAGAATGAAGTGGGATCATTGGAAGAGGAAGATTTACATCTGAAAAACTCGTTTCCTCATCCTGTATCACGGACAGTGATGAGTAATGACCATGTTGTACTGGAGAATCGTCCGTTGCTTGGAAAATGGGTTGCAAATAATCCGGACGTTCATGGAATTCAGTAAGCATATTGATGTGGAAGGTTTTATGCTTCCCATCAATATCGACAATATAGTCGACATCGGAAATTTTCGATATTATATCGTACGGACCTTTCCAAGAAATAAGTAGTCTGTTTTCCCTACAAGGTAGTAATACAAATGCTTTGTCACCAGGACAAAGTTGTCGTAAGCATCTCTTCTTATTGGCAAATTGCCTTGCCTTCTGTTTCGCAAATTCAGAAGAAGAAGTTGCTAATTTGCATGCTTCGATAATCTTTTGTCTCAACGCGATGACATATTCGTAGGATGACTTTGTGTCATCGTCAATATTGTCAGCTGTTATGAGATCATGAAGCAACGACATAGGGCCGCGCGGACGCGCGCCAAAGACGAGTTCAAAGGGAGAAAATCCTGTATGTTCATTGGGGACCTCTCTGTAAGCGAAGAGGGCCGCAGGTAAAACTCTGTCCCAGTCTTGAGGATGATCCTCAGTTATCTTCCCTAGTAAGTTTTTAAGTGTTCTATTAAGGCGTTCGACCATCCCATTAGACATTGGATGATAGATACTACTTAAAGATCTATCTATCTGCAGAGTAGACATTACTTGAGACATGGTATCTGATATTAGTTGGGTGCCATGGTCTGACAATATCTCTCCGGGGAACCCCAGACGAGAAAATATAAGCCAAAGAGCATCTGCAATATCAGCAGTAGTAATGCTCTTCAGAGGAATAGCCTCTGGCCAACGTGTGCACATATCAAAACACGTCAAGATAAACTGATGTCCTCTGGCAGACTTGATCTTAAATGGACCAATAATGTCTATGGCCATTTTTTGAAACGGCCGAATAGGAATGTCTGCCGCCTGAATGGGTGCAGCATGCCGTGGACCTTTGGATTTAACTTCCTGACATACTTTACAAGATCGACAATAAATCCGTATGTCCTTGTTTACCAATGGCCAAAAGAAAGCCGCAAGGACTCTTGACTTAGTACGGGAAAAACCCATGTGTCCAGCACACTGAGAGTCGTGAGCGTGCTGCAAAATTTTAACTCTCAAATTCTTGGGAACCAGGATTTGAGAATGACTTGACGTAATGGAGTCTTGAACCATACGTACAAGTACGCCATTCTTCTTTGTAATCCACGATTTACGACTTGTGTCTTTATTCGGATCACCTTTAGTTGCAAGAATGAAGAATTTCTTCAGAGTGGGATCATCTTCTTGCTGTTTTATAAACGAGTCACGAGAAATTACCAAGGGATCATCTTGGTTATGCACTTCATTATCTTCAGTAGATGAAGTTTGAGGCATATTAAGAGCCTGAGCTCTAGTGACTACAGCGTTAGCAATCTGCATGTTTTGCCTTTCCCACGCGGAAATTTGTTGCGGAGTGCATTCTTTGACTCCATGAATGCGACCGATGATGAGGTCAGCGATCGGATTCGGAAGAAGACATGCGTGTACATCTCCTGTAAAGAAAGGAGTAGCAATCCTAATGATAGCAGTAGAGTATTTCTCTAATGTGCCGCCAAATGTTACACATTTGACTACTTGTCCAGTGGCACGGGAAGGATCTACGAGTGACTGCCTAACACCAATTGTGGTGCATCCAGAATCAAATAGCACGGAGACTGGATTGTTATTTACTAAACCCTTATGTAAGACAAGAGAACCTCTTCCATCATGCGCGACTGATGCAGGAAGAGCAGGAAGAGGATGGCCGCAGCTTAAAGTAGACACTGTGGTTGGCTCAAATAATGTTTTGCATTGGGGGCACTGAGATGCTCTCCCAAAATCAAAAGCGGAACATGCCATATTATTAGCGTCATTATTGTCTTTACTCTGTTTATAGGCTTCATGGGACTCTTGTTGTGCAGAGTTTGCCTGAAAATGTGGTTTATGTCTTCTGTTTTGAGATCTACCTCGGTTATTATTACCTCTGTAGTTATTGTTACCTCTATTGTAACCCCTATTTGGGTTTGAGTCATAGTTCTCTTGGTTACCATTATCATATTCATTATAATGAGTATCTCTGTAATTGCGATCTTGTTGACTCCAAGACGGATACCTCGGATAGTTTCTATAATTACTTCCTCTATGGAAATTGCTATAATTGTGACCACCCCTGTGTCGAGAGCTATCAGCTCGTCTCCAGTTCTTTGAAGAAGAACCCTGAAATGATTGGTTACCTTGGTTTTGATAACTATTATGGTTACCTTTTTTATCAAATCTGTTTTGAGGTCCCTGAAATCTGTGTGAATAATTGGGATTGTATGGTGTTGCTGAAGCAACTGGCATACTCTCCTTAATCTTAGTGTTGCCAAAAGTCACGTCGGGGTGTGCAGTGACATATTGGGAACAATATTCTTCCATTTCCTTTAGAGATTTGGGTTTACGCTCATGTATAAATTCAAGGAATGGTTTGTTAACACATGACATAATCTTATCTCTGAGCAACAAATCCATAAGTCCTTCATACGTTTTTTCTGTTTTGGAAAGCTCAATCCAACGATCAACTGTGAGACGTGCCTTTGCAATGAATTCTGAGAATTCTACACCTGTCTCAGGCACCATCGTCTTAAACAAAAGGCGATAGCCTTCCTCACTTAGCTGGTATTTTTTTTTATCAAAGCCGCCCTAATGACATCATAATTATCCTTATCTGCTTCTCCTACAAGGCATAATCTAGTCAGAGATTCACCTTTCAAGTTTTCTGCTAATTGATTAGCGTATTGTGATTTATCCACATTATGTGTACGACAAGAACGTTCAAATCTATCCAGCCAGAATGTAATATCGTCACTGGACTGATTGAACGGTGGAACCTTAACCTTGTAAGTAGAAGGTTTACCATTACCACTAGATGCCTGATTAACATTACTCATAATTGTCAATCTCAATTTCTCTAACTCAAATTCATGTTCTCTTATTGCTTTTTTTTCTTCCGCTTCTAATCTTCTTTGTTCAGCTTCTCTGTCTAATTTTTTTTGTTCAGCAGCAGCTTCTCTTTCTAATTTTTTTTGTTCAGCTTCACTGTCTAATCTTTTTTGTTCAGCTTCCCTGTCTAATCTTTTTTGTTCAGCTTCACTGTCTAATCTTTTTTGTTCAGCAGCAGCTTCTCTTTCTAATTTTTTTTGTTCAGCTTCAAATCTCCTTTCCTACACCTGCATCTGCAATTTCTTTTGTTCAGCAGCAGCATCAGCTTCTTTTTCTAATCTTTTCTCTTCAGCCAGAGCTTTTCTCTCTTCTGCAGCAGCTTTTTTCTCTTCAGCAGCAGCTTTTTTTTCTTCTATTTGAAGTTTTCTCTCCTCTGCAGCAGCAGCTAATGTCTTGTCATATTGAGCAACTGTCCATTCTTCTAATTGTTGACCAGTCTTATCAAGGGCTTTCCCTTGTATAATGAAGTATTCTAATGTAGACATGATGTCTAACAATAATACTAATCACTTGAAACAATAATAATACCACAAGTTCTTAATGACTTGATTAATCAGCACACTATCCCAATATCTGTGGGTCACAAGCCTTAATAAGGTCTTGTATAACAGTAATAATAATCAAGTACTGGTTTATACCATAATCCAAGTGCAGTGCACAAGCAATAGTGTCTTATGAAATGTACCTATATAAAACATATGTTAACCAACAGAATACATAAAGTACAAATAAGACTGACAATACGAAAACGTTTGCAGAAATCAAATAAATCAAATAGGGAAATCAATGAAAATAATCACTGAATCTGCAAAGGAATAACAACACAAATGACGTCACAGTATATGAATATAAATTGTGTATACAACTAAATAAAAGGAAAGGGGAGACCTACAAATACAAAGAAATCGAACAAAACTAAAGAAAAGAAAAATGTTACAACAACAATGATGGGTACAAGTCGTAACAGCTAACACAAATAGCAACTAGTTGTTGCAAGCAAATTTCCAATTAAGGAAATTGCACCTAAAGAAAACGCCCACAACGGACCCTCTATCACGTGGGATATTCTGTTGTGGGACACCGCCCAACCTAAACACAACCCGCTGACATATAAACTAATATGTTATACAAACAAATAACATGTAAACATAAATATATAAATTATGTGTATGATAGTATGTGTTGCAAAATAGGCTCAGTTTTACAGTAATGGCAAAGTTATTCTTATGCAAATAAATAAACTGCCACTTTATTGAATTACAAATTCTGGCCTTAAATATCAAAGTTCATATATAGAAAACAAGAAGATCCATCGATGAAAATAGGACTTCTTAGTTCAATAATACTGTCTTCCTGGTAATATTGACAAGAATTGATCCAACTGTTCTGTGAAACTCTGTAATGTCTAATGTAAAAATGTCAACAACGCTGACCTAGTTACTGCATTCCCTTGATAGGTCACGTGACAAAGTGTTGCCAAAGAGCAAGCTAATACTGCAAGTGTGTCGTATCAGCCACAGGAAACGGTCTGGTATCGGTAGTCTGTTGACTTCTCAACTTCTGCGAGGTCAAACCCATAAAGCTGGTCCACCAGATGATAAACCTCCTTTTTTGATTAATGATGTCCACCAGTGTTGAATATATATTGGCCATCAGTGTTGAATGGCTGTGTTAGAACATCAGTGTTAAATAGATGTATTGGGTTGTTGTTATCTATTTATTTTTCCTGCTGACATCAACTGTGTACAGGACTACGGTGTTAAGAGGATGTATGGAAGCTCCACTGTTAAAGACTCGTCAGAGTGTTGCTCGTGGTTTGAGTATGGAATGTCAACTCGACCTACGCAGGGGTGTGTAAGCATGAAGTGAGAGTGTAATACGCGAATGATAAGAAGAGTTCGTGGTGTTGACAATTGGTCTTTTTCTTTCACTCATGTATGGCTGGAAGTCATCGACACCAACGACTGTGTACCTTTGCTACAGTTTAATTGGACGTACACACTCGACAGCACGGATACATTGACAAATCACAGGTTGGCATAATACATCATGGTACAGTGGATAAATGGTCTTGCAATGATACATGGGCACTCATGTAGAATAATAGCATAATGGACTGTCAGTCGACAAGCACTCAGTATTGCCCATATATATATATATATCATCTGAGTTTACTGACAAAAGCACGTCAGTTTATAAACAATATTCAAGATGGCTTCTAGACCTAACCTCGACTAGCGAAGATTCCTTTAAATAATGATCAGCACATATTTTTTTCATGTAATCATATTGAACCGCTAATAATGGGTTCTCATGTGTAGCAGTGATCTCTGGACTCATCAAGCGATAATACGGGGCATCCCTTTCTCTTCCTGATAGTCCTTAAATATGTGAATACAAGATGGCTTCTCTCGTGAGCTGTAACTCACGTTTGGATACAACTAGGAATCTGTATCAAAGTTAATCATACATTAAATGTTCTCATTACTTTGTAGATTCTATCATGAGACAATTGACTTCACTTTACAATGTGGTGCTGCTATGAATGAATGTCATCTTCATATAGTTAAATCTTCCCTTATTGAAAAACGATGGCCTCGTAAGAGTTCATAAGAAGTGCGTTTGTTTTACCTTGGTATCAGAAATATGATTCTGCCATTCCTTGGCAATAAGAATAAACACTGGGGTAAAGCATACAGGATAGGTCTAAACGTCTATCACTTTCCCCAACAATCTTGAGATCACTTTTCCCGGCGACAAGCCGATACAGAAAAACACAGCCCCATCATCAGGGCGAAGCCAAATCACACCTCTCTAGCGACACATCCGCCGAACAGCCCTTTGACCTTTCCAGCCAAAAGACCATATAGTTCGACTTAGACATGCAAAGATATTCAGATATAAGACAGACTCGTCCTACCCAGACAAACAATACACATAAATTCAGGCCATAGATACACTGAAGCAAGAACAACCTATTTCTACCCAAACAAAGAATAAATCGCAGTAAAACTGGATTCATCCGCGGAGTTCGATCGAAAGACGACACTCCTTTCAAGGGAAGTAACTCAATAATGACTTTTCCTTAAGCACAAAAAAGTATCTATTTTGTTTACAAAATATTTGCGAACATAACAAGCATACAAATGTATTATATTGTAAGATATCAAAGACTGCACGTAACAGAGGTGCTAGCAGCAAAATAGAAATCTGGGAAGAATTAAGAGAAAAGCTATAAAAAGATGCTCAAGAAAACCAGACATTTTTCTACAAGCCGCTAAAGAAGGGAAAATAGTGCCCTCTTAAATTTATAAAGGACAAGAAAGGCAAATTGCTTACTGCCCAAAAGGAAGTAATGGAAAGAATATTTCTCAGAGCTCCTTGGTGGTGAGCAAGATCAATCCCCAGAAACGATAAGAACTATCACAGAAGAGGAAACCAATGGTGGCAAAGATATCATCAAGACAGAAGAACGGAAGGGAGCACTGGAGATAATCAAGATTGGCAAAGCAGCAGGACATGATGATATAACACCAGAAATAGTTAAATACATGGGAGCAGCAGGCGACATATTACTCCTGAGTGTCTTACAGGCAGCCGAATTCCACAAGACCATACCAAAGGATTGGGAGATTGCCATCATAACACCCATTCTCAAAAAGAATGACAACCGTCAATGTGGAAATCATAGAGGCATATATCTTCTCAGTGCCCCTGGTAAAATCTACTCTAGAATCCTGGAGCAGAGACTCAGATGATTAGCTGGGACACAAATGGATGAGGTCAAATGTGGCTTCCGAGCAAACGGAAGTACTCAAGACCTTATTTTCACACTCAGACAGATGAGTGAAAACTCCATTGAGTTTAAAGGCAAGATGCATCTTTGTTTCTTGGATATCGAAAAGGCATTTGACAAGGTCCCCTAGAGCAAACTTTGGGACTGCTTGGCTAAGAAAAAAAAAGCTTTCCAATTACCTTTGATTCATGTTATACAGAGCTTCTGCAAGTCTTTCAGAAATTATGTGAGGACGCAAACCATAAATCAGAAGAATTCAGGACCCCCACTGGTGTAAGACAAGGTGATATCCTGTCACCTTATCTTTTCATACTCCTCATGGACGATGTCATCAAAGCATGTAAGGAGAAGACAAGAAAGTATTCAGTGGGGTACTAGAAGATGAGACAGGTAGTATTTCAGAGGTGGCATTTGCTGATGATGTTGCTCTAATTGCTAAATCAGAGGCACATCTTCAATCCAACCTGCAAGTCTGGAAGGAACAGCTGGAAAAGAGAGGGATGGTCATCAGCAATTCCAAAACAAAAAAACATGGCGATATCACGAAAGGAAAGAAGGCATCAGATTAAGCTGGAGGAATAGGTCCTGGAGCAGTCCACCCACTTTAAATACCTCGGAGCTGTTATAGACCGGAAGAAAGGCATGACAGAAGAGCAGCAGCTGGGAGACTTTTTGGGGCCATAAATCGAAGATTCCTCAGCAAAAAAGAGATTGACAAGAAGATGAAGATGGCTGTATATCGCTCTACCAATGTTCCTTTCTTGACGCATGGATGCGAGTCATGGGCAATGACTACAACCCACAAATGCAGGCTCCAAACCTCAGAAATGAGGCACCTGAGAAAGGTGGTTGAAGTAACAAGAAATGGCACGGTTCGCAATCAGACGATACAGCAAAGCCTTAAAACTAAGAGTATTTTCTGAATCCCCAGCTGAAGGTGATTTAGCAACTATTAATCTAATAGCTATTCGTGTTTATGTATTTAAAACACTATGAATCATACAGGTGCAGACATACAATTCACTAAATAGTGATTAATCCAACTAATTATTTATAATTACAGATAAACAGGTTTAATAATTTAAAAAAATAAAATGAAACTTTGCCTCGTCTGGCAATGTGTGTCCTGTTCAACCTAATCGGTTATTTTAGGGCGCATCTCCAAATATAAAAGACCATTAGGTCTAATGACTTCAATATAAATATATGTAGATTAGGTTTAATAATCAATTATGGGTTAACAATGTAAAACAAATAAAGTTGTTTATAAAAAAGAAGCGAAGATATTTCTCATTATCAGGTGATGTTAAATTGTGGTGGAAATAGGAAAAGATTAGAAATGTCCATTGGTTGCGCTGATATGCCACCTAGCTTCCAGTGTGTGGTCTGTTGGCGTCTGCTTCAGTCTCTGATGGTTCCCACAGGTGCCTTGGACTGATCCTTCCCTTCAGTAGTCAAATCTGGTGGCTGTAGCACGTCCCATGCAGTAAGGTTGGGGTAACTACAAAGGTTGTCAAGCGTCTTCACGGCCCGTCTGATGTTGGTGTCTAGCGTTGATTGCTGGCGACTTGTACCACAAACTGAGAGGGAAACAAATATCTCTTTTGAGTACTGGATCTTTTGATATGAGCATCAGGCGACCTCCGCTTCCATACACTACTTCGTCTTCCTCATATATTGTACCTTACCTGAGCGCTAAATTTAACACACCAGGGAGTCGGAGGAAAGCGCTTTTTCACATCGGAAGGCGGCAATTTATATATATATATATATATATATACAATATATATATCCATACATGGTATATATATAGCAAACATATATATATATATATATATATATATATATATATATATATATATATATATATATATATATATATATATATATATATATATATATATTTGTGCTGTGTATATATATGACAACGATGCATCTGTGTTCTTCCGCGCTCCTGTCGCACTTTCATCTGGCTCAAGTGTCTGAGATTTTATGCTCATGGGCATCGGGTAAAATTCACAAGAAGATGAAATGATAAACTGTAATACAGTATAATTTATTGTAATTGCTGAATAATAATTAGAAAATACACTATAAAAATGTAAAATTGTTTACAAATTATTGTTCTTATTACAATTTCTCTTCCTCAGCACTTGAAGCTGCTGCAACTGTTGCAGAAGTTCTGGTTCTTGTGTCTTTATTCACCCATTCTGAAATTCAATGACCACACCGGCTTCCGTACATTTGTCTGCGCGGGGTTAGTCTAAAGTTGAAGTTCTTGCTGCTTCTGTGACTAGCTGTTGAGGTTCTCTGACTTTGTTCTTGAAGAAGGAGTTTAACTTCATCTGCTTGTAACCACGAATCTTTGCGTCATAAATCTCACGATAGCAAGACAAATTATCATTTATAAATTTGTTACATTATGTCGTGAGTTTTATATAGGCTTTATTTTTATGGTCCCAATCGAGCAGGGGTGAGATAGTGAAAGCTATGTGAGAGAAAGGTGTGAGAAATAGTCCGGTTTTACGAGGAATACAAAGTGTAGGAAAAAATACTGTCTTGGGTTGAGTGATTGCTCAACTCACCTATATAGCACGATCCGCTAAAATGAAGAAGCATTATTTCACTAGATACTGATTCTACTACACTATCCTCTCGTACGCACACACAAACAATTTAGTGACATAAATACGTACATACGTATACACGAACACGTAAACTGTGGGCACATATAATGGGGCAGGGGAAGGTTTT
Organism: Oreohelix idahoensis; assembly: GCA_024509875.1. Lineage (NCBI taxonomy): Eukaryota > Metazoa > Mollusca > Gastropoda > Stylommatophora > Oreohelicidae > Oreohelix > Oreohelix idahoensis. The sequence continues at coordinate 43,678 of JAMPIV010017304.1, forward strand.
GACCAGAACTAATAGCTAAGGTTTATAAAATTTATTTTATCTTTAGAAAGAAAAAAATAGATTACAACAGTTAATACATTGTTATCAATGTCATCAGGTGAAATCATAGTTACATAAAGGGAAAATAAATAATATATATTCTCATAGACCCTGGAACATGGAAAGACTAGGAAAATGATCCCACCCGAGGTGTGTTTACCCAACAGATCAAACAAAGGATTGACGAATGGGAGTGGGGTAGACGGGACGGGTATATAGGATATGTCCTTAATTTAACTTTCCCGTGGGTCTTCAGCCTTAGTGAGAGAATAGCTAAAAGGAAGGTGTTATATTAGTAGTAAACATTAAGAAACTAAATTCTTTCATTCCGTTTTCCCCTTCTCGCATTCATTCAGCGAGCTCGCTTTCATTCACACTTACCCCCTCTGTCGGCTGCATATGTCCATAGAATTAATCACACACAGTTCTTAAGACTATTATATATGTCTTATTATTGTGTTCAGTCCAGCCCCAGATAGCTCCGTATAGCCACTGCTAATTTTGCTCGGAGATTTCGCTGAAATGGTGTGTTGATTATAATTTTCCTGGCAAGGATTCTTCGTCAGATTGCAGGGATTGTCATAGGGACTAAAGTTGTTTCTAGGAGTCTGTCGTAATGACTGGGAAATATCTCAACAGTAGAATGTTACTCACAGGCGGTTCTTGGACAAACTAGCCTTAAAGGTTCTCTGGAGAAGTTGGTGGTAGGAACATTGTTTACTTGTCATATGGGTTTTGATTAAATAGATTAGTGCTGTCAGTTCTGCCTCATCAGGCCAGGGAACTTTATATGATTTAATATAATATATCTGGCATTGTCCCGTTCCAGTTAAACTTTACACCAGTGAACAATTGACCATTCTGGTTTTGCGAAAGACTTATAAGGGTCTCCAACAATCAAATTTTGGTATAGTCAATGTTATTATGTTGTTTAGGAACATATAAATGGGGATACCATAAGCCATCTGAACATGACTCTCTATATATAAAAAAACCGTTGGATCGCAAGGTCTGATCATCGATAGCACAGAATGAATTAGACTCCAATTTAGAAGAAAATCCAAAAGAAATCTTGTTAGATTCTACTATAAGCTAGTACTCCTTCAAATCTCTGGCAACGAATGATAAACTGCATTTTCGGCGATGCCAATATATAGTTAATGAAATGCAAGGTAACAGCTACATGCTAAAGTTCACGCCTTATTTGAAATCAGGGAACTATTCTCGTTTCGAGCCGCATTTGCCGCTCTAGCCTTCCCCGTTCGTCTCTTGGTCTGCCAGCGCTTTCCCCGTCTTAGTCGGTTCGCATGAACGTGTGAACCGAAGGTGAGAAAAACTGCTTCGTTCTTCTGGGACCACCACAGTCCTTTGATGCTGGCCGCTTCCGTCTCCTCTTGGCAACGCCTTCTTGAAGGGGTGGCAGAAAAAAGACTAGAAAATGCTTGATGCTCATAGCTCTAGAGATAGGCAGTAGGTGTGGTTTAAACTCAACTTAAGACAAAGCGATGTCCTGGATGCACGCATGATAGCTGTTTATATATTAATTATCCAACGTGGTGAAAATCCACGTGGAAATGATGCATACTAATTTGCCCAGGTGGTAGAGTTCCACGTTGACGACAAAATTACAACAATATTCAGGGGTACTGATGCTATTCGAGGGTACTACCATATCATCTAACGATTCAGGGACATCTGAATTTCATCCGTCACACATTAGCAGAACGATCAGGCTGGAGACTATAACTCTGCAGAATGCCTGTTAATTCATCAGCATGGTCAAAAGCACGCCTAAGATTCTTTGTTGTTAAGCTGTTATCTTCTGTTGGACTTGTGTCTTCATCTTCCAAGGTCTCTTCGTCAAAATATTGGTACATACTAATTACTGTACTTATGGTTTGATACATACTATATATATATTTACATTGTATATATAGTATGCGATTATGAATTCAAATACAGGAGGAGAAAGAGAAGATTCGAGGGAAATATACATGTACGTTCTTGTTCAAACGACGTAAGTGCAAATATATCTGACGTAAATCGAGTTTACCTTCACTAATTAATCAACCACGTGTATGCGAAACGACGTATATCGGCGCGACGTATATCGAGGATCATCTGTATCTGCTTCTCAGCGTGTCTATTTCATCATCATTTTGTTTAACCTGTCTGTCTAGTTATGCTGGAATTTCTGGTACTTAATGTATAACACTGTCATTAAATTGTTGCATGTTTTTAGGCCAAACGCAAAAACTTCTTGTTCATTACCTGTCAACTCTTCGTGGAGTCCATCCATCCATCCATCTATCGATCGATCAATCAATCGATCCGTCCATCCATCGATCCATCTATCCATCGATTAATCCATCCATCCATCGATCTATACATCCATCCATCTATTCATCCATCCACCGATCCATCCATCCATCGATTCATCCATCCATCCTTCGATCTATCCATCCATCCATCGATCGATCCATCCATTCATCTATCCATCCATCGATCTATCCATCCATCCAGCCGTCCATCCATCCATCACATTTCAACCCCCAAAGGAGCATGGGCCTTCAACAAACTTATGTTAAGTCTTCCTGTCCCATGCCATCATCGCTAAGTCTTTAAATGTTTTCTTCATGCCCTGCATGTCTTGTCTCCAGTGTTCTTCTCCGTGTGTTCCTCGGTCTACCTCTACCTCTCTTACCCCGAGGATTCCAGAACAAGGATTGCCTGGTAATTCTATCAACATGTTTTCTCAATGTGTGTCCTATCCCTCTCCAACGCATTCTTCTCATCTCTTGTTCCACGGACGCTTATCTGGTTCTTGTCCTCTGTTCCACATTAGTGATCTTGTCGTACCGCTGATGTCTATCGATCTCCATGTGTTTCCTAGTGCGATGAAAGCCACTCTAGCGTTTTGTATTCTTGTTCTGACATCATTGTCTTTACCTCCACTATGTCTCTATCGTGGAGTACATTATGTCAACATATACAAGCCACGCCTTCTTGTCCTGTGCTGTCCGTTCAAGGTCTTTCCATGTCTTCCATGCTGCCTTTATATCTGTGTCTAACACTCTTCTCCGCGTGTGTGTGTGTTTTAAAATCTCCCTCTATTTCTATCACCTTTGTGATTCCAGAGTGGGAACTGCCTTGTAATGTTATTGAATGAGTTTTTTCTTCAGTGTGCGTCCTGTTAGCAAAAGTGTCATTGCATCTTATTCTACGGATATTTGTCTTGTTCTTATCATCAGTTCCAGGCTGGTGATCCTGATATCCATGTCAAAATGTCTGTTCTGTGTAATCACCCATTGGTGAAAGTCTGTAGCTTTCTGGTTGTCGTTTTGTTGTTGTTGTTTCCCATGTTTCACATTGATATAATAAGAAAGCCTTGACATTGAGTTGAAGATTTGTATTCGTGTGTTGAACCTAATTTTATTATGTCTATATATTTCCCAATACAATGAGAACTCATTTTGCCGTTCGCATTCTTAGTTTGATAACATTTGCTCTACCGAGGCCGAGGCACAATCCTTATACAACTGCTTTGTAGGTACGTATCTCCCAGTGCGATCTAACCATGGCTTGGGGTATTTATTGTTATAATCTTTATCTTTGTCTGTGTGTATTTTCAGACCCAATTCTTGCTGACATTTGTCTTGTACCCGACTTTTCTCTTCTCTCACCTCCAACTGTAACGGCTGATATATAACTTTTCCCACCCTCTCGTGACTATATCTCGGTCAGAAACTCACCAGCGCACTTACACAAAATGCAAACTATTTACATAATCTGTGTTACTTATCTATGATACGGCTAAGCGCCCGGATTGGGGGGGGGGGGAACAAAACAAAACAGGTCAGGCTAGGCTAGGTAGAACCCGCCCTGGCGTACATCTGAATCATTCAGTCAAGGTCAGCATGTCACTCACGCTTAAGTGCGCGCATGTCAAGTTTGGTTTGGCTTTTATCTGAGGGTCAGACAATTTATGAGCAATTTCTGAACTTGGGCTCTTTCTTCCAAAGTTTAAGTTGATTAATTTTAGGAGCCATTAAGTTTTTTTGGCTGGAATTACCAAGGCCAATTAATCTTTTTTGTCACATGTTAACATTCTACGTGCGCTGTCTGACCTGGATGTCTTGTCTGATTTCGTGACTGGGCGCGAGGAGGAGGCTAAGAAATACGTCACAAAGAGCACAAGAGTTCTGGAAGAAAGGGGACGTGTGAATTATGAACGGGAGGCACGCGGTAAAGAACGTGAATGACGTGGTGGATGAATTTTTGGTGGTGAATGAGATCTTAATTGATTTCTCAGTAACTTTGTGCTGGTGATTACGAACGAACGTACGAAATCTTTATTTCATCAGGGTAAAGAAATAGGCATAATGTCCTTTTTACATTTCTGCCCTGCAATACAATTCTCAATGATTTTACAAATTAAAATATTAATAACTTCAATCACAATTAATCAATATCATCATCACATTCAGTAACTGAGCACACATAAGTACATTTACTCACATCCATTGACGCACACAGAGAAGAGAGAGGGACAGAGAGAAAGAGAGAAACAGAGAGAGAAAGAGAGAGAGTGCCTAGATGGTGATGTCTCGTGTAGTTCCCGGGGGTGAGGTATCTGATGAGACAAAGAATAGGAGTATTACTTCCTCAAGCATGTCGTAAAAGGCGACTGATGTGAGGCTGGCAAACTCAACATGTAAATCAAACTACTACAGAAATCAGAACTGCAGGAACAAGCTGTAATGCGGGCTTCCTGCAAGGTGGTCAGCTGCAGCAGCGGTTATCCATAAGGAGAGGACCAGCAGATGAGTGCATGAGCGGTTGTTACGGACTTTTATATCGTAATAATATTTGGATTTGTTCTGACTTTGATTATGTCTGTTAAATGTTGCCGTAACATGTAGGTTCATTAATGTTTTCATCTATTTCGTATGAACAATGTTTATTTCTCTTCTTAAGTATTCAATTCGTTTGTGACGTTTCTCTTCTATTGAACGAACTAATAGAACCATGAAAACTTATTGTAGTGGATCTTATCAAACTTGGCAATTAACACAAAGTCGCTGAAGACGACATTTTCCATTTAATATCTGAAGACATATCACATTATGGAAACATGAATGAAATACGTGGTTCCCATTTCAAAATACGGAATGACATCACAGTCTCATGCATTCTCAACTATTTGACCCTGAGCGGTCATATCAACCGTCAACCTTTGTCCAAGTTACTATGTTCATATATTTCAGTTGAATACTATTCTATTCGAACTGTCTTGGCATTATCACGTCACATATTATGCCTAATCATTGGCTTTAAATTTATATTAAGACATCTTGTCTATTTCATAACAGTACAGGCTAAATCAATTATTCTCAGTTTGGCTGTCCACGCCACAATTTAACATTATCGCTTTCAATAGCGCGTTTTACAATACACCGCGTTCCATCTAGAATATCTCGTGTATATCTGCGTTTTAATATCAACGCCTTCACATATACTCGGGACTCAAAAGTCCTTATTTATTACTTATTCCATTAACTAGAAAGCCTGCACACTGACGGTTGAACATATGAGGGTTAAGACTCAACATATGTTAGTGGACTCTGCCACACATTATCCAATCACTGCTATTAGCCCAAAGGCTACATCAATACTCTCTCGTTTCTAGGACTAACGCGTCATCCAACGTTTTACGCGAACCCTTTGAAGTCTAGTTAGTTGAGGTGTTGCATGGTGCGACCATTCAATTCAAGATAAAACCAAAATGCTCGTAAACCACGCAACAATCCTCAACAACGGTGAAGGTAAAGGTAATCCCATAGCAGATATTGCCGTAGCGGAGTGATGTTTTAGAGACTTCCCTATAATAGATCACAATACCTTTATGAGGTTGGGTGATAGGTTTCTTTTCTTGCTGTCTTTGCCTTCAGTAACTCAAGAGTGGACTGCCATAAAAGGGTTTAATTTCTGATAAATTCTTTAATTATATCGTGTTTTTTAAAATGTTACATTTTTCGTGTAAAAATTTGATATTTTTTTTTTTGGCGCGAGGCAGTGCTAACAACCATCATAATAATTTTGTGTTATTACATCTGTTGTAATAAATCAACTAATAACCTTTAGCTCCCCAAGGAGCATATGCCTTCAACAAACACTTGCCAAGTCTTCCTGCCACGTGCCATCAGCTCAAGTTCTTTTCACGCCATCCTCATTATTTTCCCTTCTGTCTCCAGTTCTCTTCTCCATGTGTCTTTTGGTCTACCTCTGCCTCTCCTACCTTGGGGATTCTTGAACAAAGAATACCTTGTGATGCTATCAACAAGTATCCTCAATGTGTGTCATTTCCATCGCCAGCATCTGTTGTAATATTGGTATTTAAATATTATATGTTAGTTTGAATGCTTTTTTCTATTAGTATAATATCTTTTTGCTTGCCAGTCTTGCATGTACACATTTTTTGTTGTCTTCAATTAATAAACATGTTTCTCTGCCGTAAACGCTTTCTTCATTTCCCATGCACGTGGAGTTATTCTATTATCTACAGTTCTAAAACAGTAAAAGTATCTACAGTGAGCTACTAAATTTGGTAGACCGCAGCCTCATTGGCAATGTAGAAAGTAAATCTTAGCATGATCAAGTGTGCCCAGGCTTGGTGTAAAGTGCAGACGTCGGGAAATATGACTAGAACTAAACAGACGAACTAGGCGGCAGATAAGAGGATTTAGCACCATATCCACTGACTTTTTACTGTGAATGATCCATGGAATAAATTACAGTCTATTGTTACTTTGTTCATCTGTTTCTGGGTGTAGGTAGTACACCGCGGAGATGGGGGAAGTAGATGTCTTGACAACACAAATATGCTTAGTCAGGTCATACGTGCATACGGCCACGTCTGTCACATTTCTCTTATGCTACGCCACTTCTGTCACATTTCTGTTTATTTATACTTGTCTGGAACGAGAAAAGACATAAACAACAGAATGAATAAAGCCAGAACAGCTTTTACCAATCTAAACAACATCTGGAAATATTCACAGTACAGTACAAACACCAAATTAAGATTATGTGAGAATTGTGTACTTTGTGTACTTCTGTACGGTGCGGAATGCTGAAGAGTAACAGAAAAGTAAATGTACAAATTACCCTCTTTCCACACAACCTGCCTATCACCACCAACAAGGAACTGCTTGCTCGGAGAAATGAAAAAGATTATGCACACTGTCATGAAATATTCTAATCCACATATATAAATTATTAGGTAAATATGAAGCCTAACAAATAAAATTAATAAAGAGAAGAGCAATGGTAAAATGACAGTGCTGTCCCAAAGAATGTACTCGAAATCCCCCTTGTTTTCTGCTTCGTCTGCAAATTGTAACGCTTTCACGTTGATAGTAAAGCTTACTGTATTATTACCCGCCTTCTTCAATGAAACGTGTGCTGTATTTCTTGGAAAAGCATTGAGACGTACTGCGTAATGACCTAAATTAACCCTAACATTAATTATACTGCGTTACCAAAACGAACGAACAGATGGACTAAAGGGATAAAAAGAGAAGGGAGAGGCAGAAAGCCGAACACTAAACCCGCTTCGCGCGATACACAATTACTACCATCACGCGTGTAAGTCTACATGCACTAAATTTTTTTTTCAGACGGACAGTGATAAAATACACTACCCTTTCCCAGAGTTAGGTTTATAAATCATAACAGACTCTTATTAGAAAAGACAACATTATATGGGTTTACGTTTGAACACATAACAGTACCCAGACAGCACATCTTCTAAACAGGAGATAGAAGAAATTGCATATTTTGAACGCAGCCACGTAGCTCCTTTAAATTAGTATTTTTGGGTTCCTTAGGGTTTGCTGACAAATAATATGTAAAACGTTACGCAAATAGTCCAGGAATTAATAAATTATACCCAAAATAAAATATTGGGGGTGCCTGACAGCATAAAATCATTTCTGCTCATAAAATTTTTTTTATAACGTGTTTGAAAAAACCTTACGTTACATAAATAGCCTACCATGTAAACTCCAAATTGATTGGAGCGCAACAAATGAAAGCCTAACCACGATTGGTCGGGCTATAAATACTATCTTGGTTGTTGGGGGAGACGGGAAAAGATAACATTTTTTCAAACACTTGTCGAAACGTGGCTCATTGGCCAGTCTCGCTGATATACACACTTGGGAGCGTTAGTTCGAGACCACTAATTCAAATAAGCTTGATAAAGCGACAGTACGTTGAAGCCAGCTCACATTTTTGCTAAAATAAAAGCCTGGAACATAGGCAGAACGGAATTTGTGCCAGTTTGTGCCAGAATTCATTGCTAATCAACGTATCTGTGTTTATTTCCATGAAATTGTGGGACAGTGGTCTTGATGGTAGTGAGCAGCACCTGGTCAGAGATTTGCTGAATCCAGAGTCGGACAGCATACTCCTTGGTCTTTTTAGCTATCAGTGAGGTGTCTCCTGAGCCCAGAGGAGAATTCGAGCAGAGGAGTCCTTTCCTGCCGCCATCACTAAAGATAAGCAGAGTTGGCCAGCTGAGCTCAACATTATGTCCCCTCATCCTGAACTGATTTTTTAAAATTAACATTAAGAGGGGAATTTACTTGTCTTAAAATCAGGAACTGTGAACATCTACAATAATGGTCCCTAAAGACAAACTATTGAAGTCATGATGACAAATACCAACAGAGCTTGAACAAAACAAAACCAGTATTACCTCATTTTACCACTACACAATTGACACACATAGAACATTGGTAATAATATATGTCACTACAATATTCATATTAAATACATTCTGTACATAACTTGTAATTTAAATTGATTGTGATTCCTGGTTCCCTTGTAGTTGAATCAGGACACATATTCATTCATGCCAGTAATGAATACATATTGTTATTTGAAACGTTACTAGTGACTTCTTTAAGATATTCTCATAGAGTGTTATATGTATGTGAGTGTCACAGTGTTGTTAAGAGTAGTGGATTAAATTAAATTGTTTATCTGTCTGTTGTTGTGACTTACACTTCACCATACACATACCCTAGACACATAACGTAGCATCACACTATTCCAGAATAATTCTGACTGAGATATATAGATATGTGGTAGCAAGTAAGGTTATCTATAATACACTACTCTTAATAGATATAGATACCTTCACAGCTGATCTCAGTCAGTACACTAAGTTCCCTATAAGTATTTATAACATCCCACTTCACCACATATATTGGGGGCTCGTCCGGGATTTTGAATCTTTAACTATTAAAAATATTGGGGATAATTCACTTCAGGGAATATAAGAATTAAAAGGTATCCTTGGGTGGAATTAAATAAGGTTGAGCTCACGGTGCCTGTGTTGTCCATTAGAGATTGAATTGTTGGTTAGACATTGTATTAAGTTACCTGATAGACAATGGCGGACCTGGCCAAATTTCGATCGCTGCGGTTCAGACTGCAAAAGAGTTAGGATTAGATGGGCAAGTTATGGTTGCCTATGTTACTACGGAATGTGACAAATTTATTGAACGCGAAGAAAGAAGGTTTGAAGCCGAAAGAAGGTTAGAGGCTGAAAGGGAAATTAAGAAGTTACAATTTGAAGCTGAGGCTGAGACTAAGAGGTTGCAGATTGAGGCTGAGGCTAAGAAATTGGAAGCCGAGGAAAGAAGACAAGCTGCAGAAGAAAGAAGATTGACTGCAGAGAGGGAAGCAGAAAAGGAGGAGAAAAGATTACAAAGGGAACATGAATTACGACTAAGGGAGTTTGAGTTTCAAGGCCATGCTCCTGAAAATGGTGCCAGTCCCTTTGCCTCTGATGCTACGGTTACTCAAGGAGCCTCAATCTCAGCTATGAATTTTCATTTAGATCATTTTGTTGAGAAAGACGATGATATTGAGAGCTATATAAATAGGTACGAACTATTAGCTACCACGTATGGGTTGGAGAGAGAAAGGTGGAGCTTAAAGTTATCTCAGGGACTTCGTGGGGCAGCTTATGAAGTTTTTGCAAAAAATGAGCAGAGGTGATCAGGAAAATTATGACATGCTAAAGCAGGCTCTTTTGTTAAGGTATGAAAAGAATGCAGAGTTTTACAGGAAAAAATTTAGGAATGCTAAACTACTGTCAGGTGAAACCTATCACCAGTTCTCTGCACGAATAGAGACATACTTGGAGAAATGGACTTCTCTGGGGAAAACCCAAGATCTTAAGGAAATGGTCCTTATAGAGCAATTAAGAGAGTCCATGGCTCCAGACCTGAGAAAGTTTCTCATGGAACAAGGTGCAGAGAGGCTGGGTGAGTTGCTAAATGTTGCTGAAAGGTATCAAGCAGCTCAAGCAGAGGTAACAGGTAATAAAAAGAAACAGGTGGACAACTTTAGGGCACCACAGAACTTTAATAAATTTGATCCTAAGGATCAATATAAAGGTAAGCACCAATTTGATAGGCCACGGTATGACAATAAAAATAAATTCCCACAATTCGATGAAAGGAAATATGATGAAAGAAAATCTTTCAACCAAGGAAAAAGGTGGTGTAAGAATTGTCAGATGGACAATCATGACACTGACCGTTGCAGAAGGAAACCTGTGTATATGGCAACCCTTCAGGTCAGGTCGACCTCAAGACAGGAGGAGGATATTATGTTAGATACCACTCCAGAAGAGATGAGGAAGGCACAGGCTGGGGATAAAACACTCAAGCCTTGTTTCAGAAAATTGTCAACTTGTCATACTACTCCAGGCAAGGGAGATTTTTACATGAAAAACAAGTTGATGTATAGGAAGACTGGAGCTAGATCCAATGGTCACGGACAGCTGGTTCTTCCAAAAAGATACAGGACAGAATTAATAAGGAGCCTACATGTGAAACCAGATGGGGGACCATGAGAAGATAGGTACCATCATTCAAAAGGTGGCTCACAATTATTATTGGCCCAAAGCAAGATGGGACATTGAGAATTTTGTAGAAAGGTGTAGCATAGCACATGAGGGAACACCCACAAGTGGGAACATGGATCAGGACCTGGACACGCCACGGGGCAAAATTAGGCCTGATAATAGAAAGAAAAATAGATTTGATAAAGTGGACCAAATGGAATGGGAAGCCCCTTTTCACGGACAAGCTTCACTTAACTGTTTTACAATGGCCACTATGCGGAGAGTGCAAAAAGATGTCTTACCCAGGATAAGCCGAAAATCCCTCAATCGGACTTAAACAAACTGGAGGAAGAGGATGTAGAGAGGAAATCTCTCATCAAGAATTTTAAGAGGGGAGAAAGCCCCAAAAGAAAAATTGGTAGCGGTCGTTTTGTGAATGATAATTCTGCGAGGAAAAATCATCACTATAAAGCTTCAAGTGGAAGAGACCATACCGGTGCATGGACAAATAGGTCCACACAATTAAAGGTCCATATGTAGCTTTGTTAAGAACGTGGACTGATGAAAAGGCAGAGGAAAACATTACATCTTCATACCAGTATGTGAATGAGCTGACCACTCGGTTAAAAACTGGCTGGAAACTTGCCAATGAAAATTTGAAACAAGCCAGGAAGAAACATGCTGCCTATTATAACAGGAAGGCGAAAGACAGAAATTTGGCTGTGGGAGAGAAGGTACTGCTTCTTTTGCCCGGGAGTCAGAATAAGTTACAAATTGGATGGCAGGGTCCATATACAGTTCTAGAGAAGGTGTCTAGAACAAATTATAAGATAGATAAGAAGGGGAAAGAAAAAATCTATCATGTGAATCTCCTGAAGAAATATTTGGAAAGAGAACATCAGGAAGAGACACACTTGTTGACCTTGTCCATCGCCATGGAGATGAAAAAGGAACCACTTTCATCATTTGAATATCCATTACACCCCTGTGAGACAGCAGCACAGGTGAAAATCAGTACACATTTAACGAAAACTCAGAAAGAGAGAGTGCAACAGGTTCTAAATAATCATGCAGAGGTGTTAACAGACCGACCAGGGCATACAAACCTATTGGAATATGATATGAAATTAATAGACTCCACACCTGTCTGTATGAAACCATATTCGATTCCGTTTGCTAAGGAAAAAGCTTTGAAGGAAGAGATAGACTATCTGTTGAAGGAAGGAATTATTTCGCACAGTGAGTCTTCGTATAGTTCCGGTGTTGTACTTTTAAGGAAGCCCTCTGGAGAACATAGACTCTGTATAGATTACAGGAGACTGAATGCTATTACAGAAGGACAGGTGGATCCATTGCCGGATACAAATCAGCTGTTTGCCAGACTAAATAAAGCTAAATATTTCTCAAAAGTGGATCTGAGTAAAGGATACTATCAGATTCCAGTAAAGCCTGAGGTTAGACCATACCTAGCTTTTAGTACCTCAGAAGGACACTATGAGTTTAATAGATTGCCATTTGGATTGAAGAATGCGCCTAGTGTCTTCTCTAGAATGATGAGAAAATTATTGGATCCTCTGAATAATCCCTGTATAACAAATTTTATGGATGATATCCTTATAGCAACAGAAACATTTGAGGAACACATTGACTCTCTGAACATGCTGTTTGATCGACTTAGGGAGGCAAATTTAACAGCCCGACCAACCAAATGTTGCGTTGGATGTAAAGAATTGGAATTTTTGGGACACACAGTTTATCAGGGAAACATGACCCCTGACCCAAAGAATTTAGAGAAACTACAGAAAGCCCCGAGACCACAAACCAAGAAGGACGTGAGATCCTTTGTCTCATTATGTGGTTTCTACCAGAAGTATATCAAAAACTTTAATTCCATATGTGCACCTTTAACGGAATTGACACGTAAAGGACTTCCAGATCGCATTACATGGACACCACAATGTGAAATGACTTACCAAGAATTGAAGGAAAAGCTCACAAGTAAACCCATTTTGAAATTACCTGACTTAAGTCAAGAATTCATAGTAAGGACGGATGCAATTAATATTGGGCTAGGTGCAACTTTACTACAGAAATCAGATGCATTGGATGGGGAATTAAGCCCAGTGGCATATGCTAGCAGAAAGTTGAATAAAGCTGAAATCAACTACTCAACTAGCGAAAAAGAATGTCTTGCAGTAATATGGGCAATAAAGAAATTCAATATTTATCTATATGGGAAGGCATTTAAGTTGCAAACTGACCACAAACCTTTATCGTTTTTTTAGCACAGGCTAAGCATGAGAACTCTAGGTTACTCCGATGGTCTTTGCTTCTGGCTCCATATAATTTTAGCATTGAATATATATCTGGAAAAACAAATCTGGGAGCGGATTTTTTAAGCCGCCATCCGTGTGATGAGAATCACCGTAAACCCCAGAAATAATAATAAATTTCTCTATGTGTATATAGAATAAAGGACTGACATATAATGTCTGTTTTAAGAGGGGAAGTGTCATGAAATATTCTAATCCACATATATAAATTATTAGGTAAATATGAAGCCTAACAAATAAAATTAATAAAGAGAAGAGCAATGGTAAAATGACAGTGCTGTCCCAAAGAATGTACTCGAAATCCCCCTTGTTTTCTGCTTCGTCTGCAAATTGTAACGCTTTCACGTTGATAGTAAAGCTTACTGTATTATTACCCGCCTTCTTCAATGAAACGTGTGCTGTATTTCTTGGAAAAGCATTGAGACGTACTGCGTAATGACCTAAATTAACCCTAACATTAATTATACTGCGTTACCAAAACGAACGAACAGATGGACTAAAGGGATAAAAAGAGAAGGGAGAGGCAGAAAGCCGAACACTAAACCCGCTTCGCGCGATACACAATTACTACCATCACGCGTGTAAGTCTACATGCACTAATTTTTTTTTCAGACGGACAGTGATAAAATACACTACCCTTTCCCAGAGTTAGGTTTATAAATCATAACAGACTCTTATTAGAAAAGACAACATTATATGGGTTTACGTTTGAACACATAACAGTACCCAGACAGCACATCTTCTAAACAGGAGATAGAAGAAATTGCATATTTTGAACGCAGCCACGTAGCTCCTTTAAATTAGTATTTTTGGGTTCCTTAGGGTTTGCTGACAAATAATATGTAAAACGTTACGCAAATAGTCCAGGAATTAATAAATTATACCCAAAATAAAATATTGGGGGTGCCTGACAGCATAAAATCATTTCTGCTCATAAAATTTTTTTTATAACGTGTTTGAAAAAACCTTACGTTACATAAATAGCCTACCATGTAAACTCCAAATTGATTGGAGCGCAACAAATGAAAGCCTAACCACGATTGGTCGGGCTATAAATACTATCTTGGTTGTTGGGGGAGACGGGAAAAGATAACATTTTTTCAAACACTTGTCGAAACGTGGCTCATTGGCCAGTCTCGCTGATATACACACTTGGGAGCGTTAGTTCGAGACCACTAATTCAAATAAGCTTGATAAAGCGACAGTACGTTGAAGCCAGCTCACATTTTTGCTAAAATAAAAGCCTGGAACATAGGCAGAACGGAATTTGTGCCAGTTTGTGCCAGAATTCATTGCTAATCAACGTATCTGTGTTTATTTCCATGAAATTGTGGGACAGTGGTCTTGATGGTAGTGAGCAGCACCTGGTCAGAGATTTGCTGAATCCAGAGTCGGACAGCATACTCCTTGGTCTTTTTAGCTATCAGTGAGGTGTCTCCTGAGCCCAGAGGAGAATTCGAGCAGAGGAGTCCTTTCCTGCCGCCATCACTAAAGATAAGCAGAGTTGGCCAGCTGAGCTCAACATTATGTCCCCTCATCCTGAACTGATTTTTTAAAATTAACATTAAGAGGGGAATTTACTTGTCTTAAAATCAGGAACTGTGAACATCTACAATAATGGTCCCTAAAGACAAACTATTGAAGTCATGATGACAAATACCAACAGAGCTTGAACAAAACAAAACCAGTATTACCTCATTTTACCACTACACAATTGACACACATAGAACATTGGTAATAATATATGTCACTACAATATTCATATTAAATACATTCTGTACATAACTTGTAATTTAAATTGATTGTGATTCCTGGTTCCCTTGTAGTTGAATCAGGACACATATTCATTCATGCCAGTAATGAATACATATTGTTATTTGAAACGTTACTAGTGACTTCTTTAAGATATTCTCATAGAGTGTTATATGTATGTGAGTGTCACAGTGTTGTTAAGAGTAGTGGATTAAATTAAATTGTTTATCTGTCTGTTGTTGTGACTTACACTTCACCATACACATACCCTAGACACATAACGTAGCATCACACTATTCCAGAATAATTCTGACTGAGATATATAGATATGTGGTAGCAAGTAAGGTTATATATATAATATACTACTCTTATTAGATATATATATATACCTTCACAGCTGATCTCAGTCAGTACACTAAGTCCCTTATAAGTATTTATAACTTCCCACTTCACCACATATATCACCATTACAGGCAGACGATGGAACTGGGTTGGCCATGTCCTCAGAAGAGACACCGACACTATCACAAGAAATGCCATGATATGGATCCCAGAAGGAAGGTGAAAGAAAGGCCGACCAAAAACAACCTGGCGGAGAACCGTGGAGGGTGACATGCAAAGCATGAACCAGAGCTCGGGTACTGCACGAAGGGTGGCCGCCGACCGAGAAAAATGGAGACAGTTTAATGCTGCCCAACAAGACGCCACTAGGCGTAATGGCCAATGATTGCTTTGTCAATCAGCGGCTAAGGATTTGGTCACTGACGGTTTTGTCAGTCAGAGACTAAGGATCTAAGAAGATACTACGTCTTAAACAATATATGTTATGTTACGTGACGTCTGTCCAATTTCTGCTACCTTACGCGACGTCTGTCACATTTATTTTACGTTACGCGACGTCTGTCGCATTTCTGTTACGTTACACGACGTCTGTCGCATTTCTGTTACGTTACGCGACGTCTGTTCATTTCTGTTATGTTACGCGACGTCTTTCACATTTCTGTTACGTTACGCGACGTCTTTCGCATTTCTGTTACGTTACGCGACGTCTTTCGCATTTCTGTTACGTTACGCGACGTCTTTCACATTTCCTTTACGTTACGCGACGTCTGCCACATTTTTGTTAAGTCACTCCCCATGTAGTCCCTGTTGGTCTCTATGGACAAAAATGAATGAGTAGTTCTATTGCTCCCTCAAGCGTGCCGTAAGAGGCGACTTATATGAGGTGGTCCTGGAAACAGTCTGCAGCAGTGCAGGCTGGCTGAGCGAGTACGGATCGCAATGATAGGCAAACCCGGTCCTAAAAAATGCCGTGCAGAAGTCGGATGTGTCGACCGAAAGGTGCAGATATCACAGCTACCGGTACGTTGGAAACAGACACAACGCAACCACCGTCCTTTTCAGGGCGAACGAGGAAGAAGAAGAAGAATGTGAGGTTGTCCATGAAACTGGCAATCTTATCTTGTGAAACGAATTGCCACAAAACCACTGCCGCATGAGCATGTGCTTTGGCGTAAGCTTTCTCAAAATAGCCATCTACACTGGTGGATCCACGCTCCAAAAGGAGCGAACATGAATGTGTTAAAGTTGTGTCTATCACATTACTGTTATATTACAGGCAATCAGTAGTATACGTTTTGTTTGTCATTCCTGACCTTCTGTCCTTCCGATTATCCCTAATTCCCCTCAGTTTACGGGTCACGTCTGCTAGTCCACTTGCGTCGGTCAATGCACTTACCTCCTGCAAATGACAGGCAATTACAAATAACGCATAAACACCACCCACATCCGAATTCGTAAAGAGCCCTCTTTAGAATTAACGGGTAATAAACGAATTGTGTGACACGATCCTAAACTAACTTTACGACACATTTGTGTTGCAGGAGTCGCCAGCTCTGACGTCATGCACACCACCAATGACGGTCGTGTGGGCTATAAACCGTCGTGTCAACTTCCGTTGACGGCGACATACGGAGATGACGTCAGTCCTCTGTCTCAACAACAGGCTAAAATAAGAAAAACCCAAGTTAATTTATTAAGTGGGCGTTGTTTAGTTCCGGGGATCGCTGACAAGGCAAAGACAAAATAGGCCTACCGCATCCTTAGGCATGTCGTACAAGGCGACTAATATGAGATTGTGAATGGGGCTGGCAATCTCTTCTGGTTCGCTGTTGTTTAGTAATGTCTAAACAAGAAGTCCGGATCTCTGGATGTATGTCGCTGTTGTTTAGTAATGTCTAAACAAAAAGTCCGGTTCTCTGGATGTATGTTGCTGTGGTTGAAAGTTCGTCAAGACTCCCAAACAGCTTTGTGTGGATGTGCGTCTCTGTGGGCCAATGTTCAGTCCGCAATTGACTAAGAATGTGGCAGTTTTGCAGGATGTGTTCAGCTGCATGTGCTTTTCAAACCCCTAAAGTGTGCAAGTGATGAAGTTCATGTATTCCCACTTTACTGTCATTTGATGTTTACTTCAAATTTTGCGTGCTTCAAACAAGGTTTTTGATAAATTATGGCTTTATTAAAAGTCGAATCACATTGAAATTTAGCACACGCATTAGTCAAGTTTCAGCAAGTAAAAAGCCATTATCTGTTTTCATCGAAAGAAAGTCTGTTAATGTTTTTGTCATGCCTCGACTGTCGTCACAAGAGCGATGGTAAGCTGTTGGTATGCTCAGCAGTGGAATGGCGACCAGAGCAGTTGCCAGACATTTCAATTGTGAGGCTGTACCAACGATTTCAGGCGACAGGTACCACCAATGACCGTCCCAGGAATGGTCAACCTCGTGTAACAACACTAGCTCAAGATGACAGTAAGTGCGACTTTTGTTTTTACACCTAGGGTTGACAGCTGCTTAGGAGCCGGTTCTGAATTGTCTCATGTTTAATAATACAGCAAATTTGGGTTAGTAAATGGATCAGAAATGTAAAATCAGTGGTTTCATGTATTTTAAATTTAGCACAACGAGTTGTGGTTCATAAACTAATGCGATGCGTTTTTAATGGCGGCTAGTATATATAGAGGTAAAAGACAACTTTAGACAAATAAATTAGCGTGAACCTAGGATGTTAGCGCACTTTAATAAAAATCTGTATCTACTGTCTGCTCACAACTACCCTAGTGTTTAGTATTAGTTCTCTTGGTTTTGTTGTTGATTCTCTGCTATAACTATGCTGTTAAACATAGAATGAAAAAGACGAAAAACAAGCAAACAAATTGTAATACGTCTTACTAGGAGAAAAGACAAGAACAAAACTTACGTTGCGGCCACAAGGCCTTCGTCAGGGACAGACAAAAAAAAAAATGGAAGGGAAAGAAAGTGAGAATTAAGTGAGAAACATTAAAGTTAAAAAATAAGAGAAAACACTCCCTGATGTGTGTCACGTATTGGAAATAAAATGTGTGCCACTGAACCAGAAACCGGAAGTGGAAAGTAAATTCAAAGCATAAATAAAAAATAATGACAACAAGGACTGGAAAGCTGAGTGAGAGAAAAAAAATATTATTTTTTTAGGGGGGGGGGAAGAGAGAATAAATATGGGGAGAGAAGAGAAAATGTTTTTCCCCTCCTCTCCTTTTGTTCATTTCTAATTTGGTTTGGTCATCGTCGTTCGTTCTTATATAACTATGTTTATTTCTTGCATAAAGTTGGCTGTCTGTTCCAGGTTCCTCTCGTTGACATACACTCGTAAGGGATTGGAGAATGCGATGCTGTCAATCTGCTTTTCTTGTGGAGCCGACCGTCTGGAAAGACATGTTTTACTGTTTGTTTATATTCTACGGTAATTTCCTATCTTTCATACCTTTTTGCTCCGCAGTGAATATGTATAGTTAGGTGTTGTTTCGTAGCGCTTAGGGTTAGGATTAGGGTTAGAATTAGGGTTAGGATTAGGGTTAGGATTAGGGTTAGGATTAGGGTTTGTGTTAGGGTTAGTGTTAACCATAATACTAACCCTAATCCTAACCCTAACCCTAACTGCTACGAAACAACACCTAACTACATATATTCACTGCGGACCAAAAAGGTACGAAAGGTAGGAAATTACCTATTCTACATAGATATAGTGTAGACTTTCTGTGATAAAAGAGCAAAGAAAATCAACAGGTTGCAGGGTAAACTACCTGGGATTAAAAAAAAAAAAACAATAGGTCGTATGGTAGACTTACTAGAATAAAGGACCAACAAAATGGTCGGTAGACTTTCTGGGATATAAAAATGAACAAAATAAATATGAAGTCGTGTAGACTTACTAGAATGAAGGGTAAAAAAGGTAGGTCGTAGGGTAGACTTACTAGGAAGAAGGGTAAAAAAGGTAGGTCGTAGGGTAGACTTACTAGGAAGAAGGGTAAAAAAGGTAGGTCGTAGGGTAGACTTACTAGGAAGAAGGGTAAAAAAGGTAGGTCGTAGGGTAGACTTACTAGGAAGAAGGGTAAAAAAGGTAGGTCGTAGGGTAGACTTACTAGGAAGAAGGGTAAAAAAGGTAGGTCGTAGGGTAGACTTACTATGACACAGGATAAAAAATAGGTTGGAGGGCAGACCAAGGTAAAAGTTAAAAATATGTCGTTTGGTAGATTTTCTGGTATAAATAAAAAATTAAAATAAATAAAATAAAATAAAAGGTAGTAGGGTAGACTCACTGGGATAAACGACAAAAAGAATAAATTTAGGAAGACTATCCTACTTTTCTACTTTCGTTATATATATATATATATATATATGTTTTACAGTAGTTCCCCTGCTTGTCTGATCGGTGGATTATGTTTTATTGCATCTGGACTCTTTTTGTATTTTCTTGTGTTAATCTCTTCCTTATTTCTGAGTTGTATGTTCTGGTACGCGCTATTAATATACTTACTGGCATGTATATATTTCTGTGAAGACAGTCACGTTTCATTCATTCTTATTTAGTGCAGTCCATGCGTGACTTTTTTTTTTGGGGGGGGGGGGGGGGGGGGTGGTGGGGGGGGGGGGGGAGTCGTGGGGTGGAGTTGTTTACTGTGCTGTTTCCAAATGCATATTATTTTTCTTCATATATTTTTAAAAAAAGATGTTAATTACCACCATGCTCCGACTCACCCGTGTGTTACCGGGGCCCGAAAGGGGAGCAAAGAATAGTAACACTGCACCCTACCACGCATGTCGTAAAAAGCGACTAAGGAGGGTATGGGCATGGGGCTGTTTACCCCATCCCGTAAAAACTTCGCACAGTGGGCTGATCACCTGCTTGCCAACCAATCTGATTACGGAAACAATGATAGATTGTTTGGTCTGTTTTTGTTCCACAAAGACGCCACTAGGCGTGGTGGAAACAGCAATAGATTGATCAATTTGTTGTTGCCCTAAGACGCCACTAGGCGTACTGGCCACATACTGCTTTGCCGGTGGGGTGGCTAAGTTAAAACAAATTGAACTAACTGTAGAAGTAAAGTGGATCTCATAAGAGACCCCACTGCAAGATATATAGAAATGAGAAGACAGATAAACTTGTCAAAGGTGTAAGAAAGAAAATCCAAACAGAAGTCACAGCTACATAGGAATAGATAAAAGCAATAATCAAAAATAACTATAGAGACATGGCACAAGGAATACCCAGCAAACTCAGATACCGTCTGTTCAATGAACTGAAAATTGGACAGACGGATATGTGTCCATGTGGGGAGGACACACAGACAGGAGTACATGTGCTCCAAAACTCTCGGCTCCAGGGGAAGAACATGGTGAAAAGGTGGCCTTCTCCAACCCAGTTGAGGAAGAAACTGTATAGTGATGAGAGAATCCTGAGAACTCTCACAATCAGCTTTATAAAGATATAGATGTGGTTATCTGATAGGAATGAAGATGAAGAGGAAGAAGAAAAAGAAGAAGAAGAAGACGAAGAAGAAGAACATGGACATCATTTGTCAATTATTATCAAAACAAGTAACTGGTGAAAACAACAATAAATAAGTTACAGACTGTTATAACTGGGTGCTTGCGTAAGACAGAAGGATAGAAATGGTATGACAAGATCACCAATCTGGAACTGATGATAAGAACCAGCCAAGTGCAAGTGGATCAAGATAAGAGAACAAGACGCTGACCACGGATAGAACACACACTTAGGATCTCTGTTGATAGCTTTACAAGGTACCGGTAGTTCATTTTATGGAATCTTCACGGTAAGACAGGTAGTAATAATAATAGCCCTTTCAGTCATAACCGACTATGGGAATGCGCCCCTGAAGTGACAGCTCTCAGCTGCTTATTTTCCTGGTGTTCCTTTCGACGTTTTCTCCTCTCTTCTGCTTAGAGCCAATCTGAATTGGCGCCTTAACTTGGTGCGATCGGCAGCTTCATCCTCCTAAGTTGCTGGATTTATGTACAGTGCCCTCTTGTCTCTTTTGTACACAAGTTTGAACCTCAGCTGCGGTCGCCCAACTGTTCTTTTGCCATCTGCCAGTAGTCCGTAGAAGATATCTTTCGGGATACGACCATCTTCCATGCGGCGTACATGGCCAAGCCAGCGTAGTCTGACAGGAAGATGGGACCGAACAACCCACAGAATAGAGTACTGGAGACAAAAGTAATGATGAGGAACATAGTAAAAAACCTTGAGGTGATGACACGGGGAAATGAAAATTTGGCATAAGTTTGTTAGAGGTCTATGCTCCTTGGGGACCTAGAGATTACTGATGATAATGAAGTCACTTTTGAAGTTTGTTAGCACAACAGACAGCAAGGTAGATGAAAATAAGAATGATAATGAACATAATGTATGCGATATTGTACAAAAACAACAGAACAGGTAGCACGAATACACCTCATCAGAGGAAGTAACCTGGAAGAATAAATTAATGTGAAGTTATTGACATGATAAAAACGAAGTGGAGTAAAGCGGAACGGATAATATGTCAGCAAAAATCATGATACTCCAAAATCTTGCTACCAAACATGGTCGTAGATAAGAAAGGTGTAGGATATAAATAAGGGTAATTGCTCTTACTAGGACAAAAGACAAAGAAAATAGCCAACATCGCGACCACAAGGCCTTCCTCAGGGAAAGGAGAGAAAGTGATAGTTAGGTAGGATACATGAGAAAGTAAGATAAAAATGGGTGCTACCTGTAAAACGTACTAAGACTTAGCGTGTCTTTCCATACATAAAGAACGAACGAACGAACGAACTTTATTTTCAAAGGGAAACCCGAGGCCTGTAAACAGTAAATAAATATTACACACACATAAAGGTATGTTTATGTCTAGATGGCAGGGAGGATAGTGTGATTCGCTTCCATAGCTAGGCGGGGGTGCCGCACTGAAGGTCCTGGGTTCAATTCCCCGGTAAGCCACTCACGTCTGTTGTTTTTCTGTTGTCTAGTTTTCTACTTCTTTATTTCTCACGAGTACCTGAAAACATACCTTTATGTTTGTCTAATATTTATTTAGTATCCTTCGATAAGAGAGCCCGGCACGAAAATATAAATTGGCTGCCGCTTCCGGGAGTAAAAAGTAAATACGAAGAAAGGAAAGAGAACGAGAAACAACATAAATACAATAATAATAATGAGGTAGGGAGGCAAAGAAAGGAAAACTAAAATTTATATATTCAAGATAATAATGCTGGGTACATTAATAAACAAGCACGTGACAAGAAAAATAGAAACAGTCTACAGCCTTGGTGGAATAATTAAGTAAAGGAAACAAATTAGAACAAAAAGGAACCTTTATAAAAGCAAAAAAGAGATAATCTAAGATTCCATGTTGTTACAAAATTGTCCGCGCGCTTTTCCTCGCGTTCATGTTTCTCGCCGACATTATTGATCTACCTCTCATTTTGCGCACTAAATCATGGGCGCCATATATTGTTTACAATTCCTTTCTTCAATTCTTGTTAACTCTGGGCTTCATCGACCATCTTCTTCTTCTTCTTTGATCCTTAGCCACAGAATGTCAAAGCAGTCAGTGGCCATCACGCCTGGTGGCGTCTTGTAGGGCAGCAACAAACTACTTCCACTTTGTTCGGTCGGCGGCCATCCTTCGTACAGTGCCCCAACTCTGGTTCATTCCTCGCATCTCGGCCTCCACAGTTCTCGTGACCTACCCAACTCCAGCGTCTGCCAGCTATGATGGTGTGCATATCCTCTTGGTTACTCCGAATAAGTAGTTCTTGGTTGGTGATGGTATTCGGCCAAAAGATTCGGAGAATTTTCCTTACATCCTAGGTATGTAAATGTGGCTGTTTGTTCTAGCTTCTGGTTCCGTATTGTTATTGGCTCATGATTGTCCACATTGAGTGTCATGACCTATGTCTTCTTTAGACTGATGTTCAGACCCATCTGCTGGCTATACTTATTAAGTCTATCTGTTTTTTTCTTGTATGATTTGATGTGAATGTGCAAGTAGTGCAATGTCATCTGCATATTCCAGGTCTTTCAGTGTAGAAAACGTTGTCCATCTAATTCCTCTTGGACTGCCTTCTGTTGTCTGGTGCATCATCCAGTCTATGACTGTCAAAATTAAGGTTGTTAATAAGGGGCATCCCTGTCGTACTCCTGTCTTCACCTCGAAAGTTAGGTTGCTTATCCCAACAGACCCTACTTTACAAAGTTAGAATAGAGGCTTTTTAAAATGGAAACAATGCTTCTGGGAATTCCATAAGCCCTCAGTATTTTCCATAGGCTGTCCGTGTGTATGCTGTCAAAAGCCTTTTCAAAATCAACAAAGTTAATGTATAGCTTTCTTTGCCATTCTGAGCACTGCTCTACAATATTACTGAGGGTGAATATATGATCTGCACATCTTCTGTTTTTCCGGAATCCCGCTTGTTCTTTCCTCAGTTTATGGTCTAATGCTTTTGAAATTCTCTGGATAATTATCCTGCCTAGTATTTTACTGGGAACTGAGAGGAGAGATTTAAGTTGTCGTGACCAGGTGCTTTTCCATTCTGTAACCCTTTGATAGCTGTGATGATTTCTTTTCTTCGTGGAATGTCTGTTTTTATGTCTAGGTCACTTTCAGCCTTAGGAACATTCAACTGCGTCTCTGGTGGTTACTTATTCAGTGTTTCTCTGAAATGCTTTGCCCGTCTTGTTTCCTGCCCCCGTGCTGTGGTGATGAGATGTCCTTGCTTGTCTATTACTAACGTAATATTGTTTGCACCTCGTTTTCCGTTGATAGTTTTAGTTATTTTATAAACTGTGCTTTGTTCATTTCTCAGTGCTGCCCTTCTGCGTGTCTTGCAAGATCATCTAGAAATTTCCTTTTATTGACTCGGGTTTGACGTTTTACTTCCTTGTCCAGCTGACTGTACTGTTCGCTATATATTTCCTTTAACCTGGGAGACTTTGCTTCTATTTTCTTTCTTTTCATTTA
The DNA here is from genome assembly GCA_024509875.1 of Oreohelix idahoensis. Taxonomy (NCBI): domain Eukaryota; kingdom Metazoa; phylum Mollusca; class Gastropoda; order Stylommatophora; family Oreohelicidae; genus Oreohelix; species Oreohelix idahoensis. The sequence goes on from JAMPIV010017304.1 coordinate 68,075, forward strand.
TTTTCTCATCGCTATGGTGTTTAACGTTTCTGGTGTTATCCAATCTTGTCTCTTCCTTTCCTGGAATCCCAAGCTTGATTCGCTACTTTCCTTGTAAATTGTTGAAATGGTGCTGAATTTCTGGTCAACATCATCAGTCGTGGTATTTTCATGGCTATAGGCAATTTGATATTGTCACTTTATATCAACCACAAACGCTTTTCTGGTGAGGGGGTTCTTAAGTTTGATGATGTTATACTTTTTCTGTTTGGTTGCCATTGGTCCAGCAGCGCTGGGCTTCATCTTCGACCTTGCTACTACTAGGTGTGATCACTTCCCACATCTGCACCTTTTCTTATTTTCACATCTTGCGATGTATGCCTCCATCAACCATTGATCATAATGTGGTCTATCTGGTTTATGTCCAGTTATTTTGGTGATTCCCGTGTTAACGTGCACTTCTTTGTGTGGAAAAGGTGTTCCTCCAATGACCAAGTTGTTAAAGCTGCAGAAGCTTATTAGTTTGTCCCCATTCTCATTTACTGTTCCACTGCTGCATTTCCACAGGAAATGGCGGGTTTTAAACATGATCGATATCTGCGGAAGAGAGAATAGCTTATGTGTGAAGTGACTTGTAAAAATCACATTTTATGTGTCACGCAGGAATTGTCCCAGAGAGGGTAGTGGGGATATATCCCTACCAAAATACGCAAGTTGACTGCTATTGGTTTGGCATTTGAGATGTTAAAATACAACATTTCTGACTAGAGCCTTGTCATATAGTAGCAATGTAGATGCGTGGACCGAATGTTGCTTATAATCTAGCACAATCTGAGTAGAAGGCACTGATAATTCAGCTCGTCAAGAAGACAGCCAGACAAGCCAGAATAAGGAATAGAATCAAGATTCTACTTTAAAGGACCAGACAACGTGTTTGAGCATCTTGTGGAGTTACACCGCAAGAAAACGCTACCTTTATTAATATGGAAAGCTCGGAATCCTAGGAACCTGAACACTAAGTCATAGTGGGATTCTATTGCAAAGTAAGACCCCAGACCACGTGTAAGAGACATCTGAGCCAAATTGCCGAAAGCATTTCTCTGAGCCAGAAGTCTGTATACCCAAAGATATTTGGGGTCAGTTGTACATTTTATCATTCTATGTTTTGCAATATTAACATGTGAAAATTGCTAGTTGATGCTCAAGTTCATACGAGGCTGGCAACCTCAGCATATAGAATGATGGTTTCATAAACCACCACTGTAAGAGCTGGTGACTGCTTCTTGCGGGTTTCTCATAGAGAACCAAAAGTAGAGGTAGTCCTAAGTTCCTATGGAGCAGTGAGCGGATGATGACGGAAACAATGTACCTACTTATTATAGTAACCTTTTCAACCAGTGCATATGTACATATAAACAAGTTTTGTATAAATGCAATATGGGTGTTTTCCACTCACTGGGATTAATATTAGTGCTCAGAGAGAGAGTTAAGTTTTGAGGCCGATGCGATGGTAGAATGAAAGGGAGGAACACTTGATTTTCGTGTCAGGAAACCCAATACTCAGGAGGGTATTTTTTTCCTCTTTTATTTCACGATATTAATCGGTGGTACCAATTGGTGGTACTAGTGTGTGGAACAAGTGTGTGGTATAAGTGGCCTTCAATCAGAGCTAGACATCAACATCAGACGGTTCTTTACAAACACTGGACCATTTTCGCAATTACCCCGCGATACTACGAGGGACGTGTTGCGGCCACCAGACGCGACCACTGATGAGAAGAATCAGTCTACAACCTGCAAAGAACAAGTACCGGCTGGAGCATTAGCTGACCGACATCTTACTGGCAGCTAAGTACCAATTCAGAGCTGCCAAGTAAACTCTTTAAGAAAATTTTGAAAACTATATCCAGACCTTCACCAGTGATGAATCTTTAAAGGAATAGTCTTATAGCATCCCACCCTTATTTATTTTACATTGTTAACTATAACTGATTATTAAATCTGTTATCTGTTTATATATATATATATATATATATATATATATATATATATATATATATATATATATATATATATATATATATATATATATATATATATAAAGTTATAGTGGATTTAGCCATTTTGAGTGAACTGCACCTTTGTCTCAGTCATTTTAAATACATATAACAGAGCTACCGAAGCAATATTTTACTGATTTAAATATTTAAATCAGTTGGGGGCTCATTAAAACGAGCAAATTTCTTACTCCTCATAGAAGGTCATGGACGATAGAAAGTTTCCACGGCCTGGATCCTATCAACCGTAGTACTTGATTTATTAAATTCCTATGAGGCTCCCTAGAATTGAAGCAGTAGAATGGAAAAAAAAAACACACACAAATAGTGATACGTCTTACTGGGAGAAAGGACAAGAAAAAACCTACGTTGCGGCCACAAGGCCTTCGTCAGGGACAGACAAATGAAAAATAGAAGGGAAAGAAAGTGAGAATTAAGTAGAGAACATAAAACTATAAAAATAAGAGAAAACACTCCCTGATGTGTGTCACATGTTAGAAATGATTTCCAACATGGATTTTTACCCCCGTCTTACGGCAGGCCTCCTCATATACTCATAGAACTGAAGCACTATTCTTCAATAACATCTCTGCCAAGAGTAATCTTGAGCTTAATGTAAATACCTTTGAAGACCTTCAGTAGATATTCTGTATGGCTACTGTTGGACCATCCCTGTAGAATAAGGGGAGTAAATCCCGTGACACATATTGAAAAGTTACCAAGATGTTAGCTAAAAACAAAAAGCAAGGAAGAAGAATGACACGACAATTACCTGACTTCAAATGCTATATATATATATATATATATATATATATATATATATATATATATATATATATATATATATATATATATATGTTCTTCATTACTGTATGGTGTAGAAACATGGACAATGAACAAGGAATTGGAGGAAAGAATTGAGGCCTTTGAAATGTTGATATACATGTATAAGTTAATGGGGCACTGTTGCGTGCATATTTTGACGCACATATTACAAAAATCGATATGGCTATTTAATATGGAAAAGATATAGACATTCATTCATTTGTGTATGAAAATGCTGTCTATGGGGAAAGCGAGATAATCCATGTTTGATTCACACTTTTGATTATAGGAGTAATCGTTCTTGATATTGATCCGGCGCACGGATATTGCTCTTATATCTGTACTTATTTTTTAGGGCCAGAAAATAGATTAATTTGCTTATTATGTTTATGGCCTGAATTCATATGTATTACATATTATTAGTACAAGTAGAATCAGTCCTATATTGAATATTTTGGATGGGTAGGCGGGACTAGATTCTTGTTATTCCGCTCTAGCGGAAGTATGAGTTGTCTTGACAAGTCGTGATGAGTTCCGATGTACCGTGATAATGGCGGGTACGCATTTTTCAAAGGGCTGGTAGATTCTTAAGGAAAAATGATTTATGAAGTGGTTTTCTTCTAAAGGAGATGGTATCTCTACTAGAGTTTGTGTTAGAGACTCTCCTAAGGTACGGTACAATGTATAATTCGGACTCCATGTATTGCCAGACCCTATTTTGATGATCTCATGTCGGTTAGACCTAGATGGAACATTGTGCTTCGTATCGCTAGGGTCGTGTTTTGTATCGACGAAGATGACAGGCTTTCCTACAGCGGTTATGGCTACGTGAATTAACCTGATTACCGTAGAGCTGTATGGAAACATTTATGAAATGATTATATGCCCATTATAAATTAACTTTGGCTTATATTCACCTTCCTACGAGTGAGTGAGTGACAACTCAGGGAGGCGGCCATGTTATATTTCTGTCATCATATGTTTTGATCACTGCCAAGAGAACAGATTACATATCCTATTATCGGACAGTGGCAAGGAGATCTCAATCTTGATAGGAACCCCCTTTTCGTGGTTTCATAATATATGCTACAAACTATGGACGTCAAGCAACTTTAGTTATTTACCGATCTGCCTTCACTGACGCGTTTAGTCAGATAGGGGATGCGGCCATAATGTATCATGACATTGAACTTTTGATGTACTACCCATTATTTACGAATGTGTCATGACTTTGGATCTGCTATGTATGCCTACAAATTGATGTGTCAACATACCCATGATGTACTCGTTATGTCCCAGTGTGTACGTCTGAATAAATTGTGTAAACAAAGATTCCAGCAGTCTGCATTGGTGCCTTGTAGACACAAGTGTATGAGTGATTAGATTGGTCAGAACACGAACAGTACACCATTCGCGTTAATCACACTCTACACTTCTACTCCATACATACACCATCCTGCGTCGGTTGAAGTGACCAAGTTTAGGGCCTGCTTCCCCTGGAGCCTTAGAGGGAAACTACTATTTACAGCTGCCTTTGCCTTCCCTAACTCAGGACTAGGGTGAGTTACCCATTTACAGCTGGGTAAACTGGAGCATGCCTGATCTCAACAACTCTGTACACTTCTTTACAGAGCGTGCGAGTGAAAGAAACTTTACAGTGGACAAGCAAACTTTACAGTGGTGAGCCAGATTCCTGGGTCCAGCCTACGCATTTTTGTGTTGAGAATCACAGTTTACAGTTGAAAGAACATTTGTTTGACCACATCAACACCAGTAGGACAGCTATACAGTCGATGTCAGCTTGACCTGTATTACCGATAGGATGCTGTATCTAGGTCAGCGCTTGTTGACAGTTTTTTCGCTGTACAGACGGTATTACACAGGACAGTGGTATCAAGTGTAGAAAATATCTGGAGCAGTATTGTTGACATTTCTCAACGTACAGAAGAATCACAGTGTTGTTGAACATAAAGTGCATATTTCATCGTTGGATCTTCATATGCTCAACAAAAAAATTGAACTGTGTAATAGTTTAAAATTAAATCTATTACTCAATAAAGTGGCAAGTTATTAGTATTAAAATAAACTGTGCCTGCTTTACAACACTATACCTGCAACACATTCCATTCATGATATAAATTATATTGTATGCTATATGCTATTTATGTTTACATGTTATTTGTTTATATGTGTAGGTGTTTATATGTTGCGGGCCTGGATGGGAGGTGACTAGAACAGGAAATACCGAGTGATATTGGTCTTGTTCTGGCGTTCTATAGGGAGCAATTTCTTAATTGAAATTTGCATGCAACATAGTTTGCAAATATTTGGTTAGTTGTGACGACTTTTTCATATTTGTATTTGTAACATTTTTTCTGTTCTTTATTTTTGTTTGATTTGTTTGTATAATTGTAGGTCTCATCTTTCCTTTCATTTCAGTTCTTTACACCCTTATGTTTATACACTGTGGCGTTATTTGTCTTGTTATCTTATTGCAGTTATCATCACGGTTTCTGTGATCATTTTTTTTTCATTTCTCCTATTTAATTTAATTTGATCTCTGCAAATGTGTTCATATTGTCTTTTCTTGTTTGTCCTTTGTAATGTCTTTAGTTGACATATGACATAGGAGTTATAGTGGTATACACTGATAGTATAGTACAGATCAGTACTTTATGATTATTTTCCACAGGTACCCAAGTGATCTTTGATTACATTGAGGTATACAAGACCTTTGTAAGGCTTGTCTCCCACAGTATTTGAGATAGACAGTTATTGTTGTCCACAGGTACTCAAGTTATCATTGGTTATTATAAACCATACAAGTTTGCACTAAGACTAAGTCTATGGTATAGACTTGTCTCCCATTAAAGTGAAATAGGGTAATTTATTTACTTTTTCAGGTTTCTGATTTAAGAAGACAAGATGTCTACATTAGATTATTTTATTGCACAAGGAAAATCCCTTGATAAAACTGGGAAAGACTTAGAACAATGGGCTGTTGCTCAATATGACAAAGCATTAGCTGCAGAAGAGAGAAAAGCTGCTGCTGAAGAGAAAAAAGCTGCTGCAGAAGAGAGAAAAACTCTGGCTGAAGAGAAAAGATTAGAAAGAGAAGCTGCTGCTGAAGAGAGAAAAGCTCTGGCTGAAGAAAAAAGATTAGAAAAAGAAGCTGATACTGCTGCTGAACTAAAGAAATTGCAGATGCAAGTGGAGGAAAGGAGATTTGATGCAGAACAGAAGAAATTGGAAGCTGCTGCAGAACAGAAAAAATTAGAAGCTGCTGCTGCTGCAGAACAGAAAAAATTAGAAGTTGCTGCTGCTGCAGAACAGAAAAAATTAGAAGTTGCTGCTGCTGCAGAACAGAAAAAATTAGAAGCTGCTGCTGCTGCAGAACAGAAAAAAAAGATTAGATAGAGAAAAGAAGAGAGAAAAGCAATAAGAGAACATGAGTTTGAATTAGAGAAATTAAAATTGACATGTATGAGTAATGTTAATCAGGCATCTGGTGGTAATGGTAAACCCTTTGTGTACAAGGTCAAGGTACCAGCGTTCAACTCTGCCAGTGATGATATAGCATTTTGGCTTGATAGATTTGAACGTGCTTGTCGAGCTCATAATGTTGACAAATCACAGTATGTGAATCAGTTGTCTGAAAATCTAAAAGGGGACTCTCTGAGTAAGTTATATTTTGTTGAAGAGGCCGACAAGGATAATTATGATGCTGTTAGGGCAGCTTTGATAAAGAGATATCAGCTGTCTGAGGAAGGTTATCGTCTTTTGTTTAAAACAATGAGACCTGAGGTAGGTGTAGAATTCTCAGAATTCATCTCAAAAGCACGAATTACACTTTCACGATGGATTGAATTATCCAAAACAGAGAAAACATTTGATGGTCTTACGGATTTATTGCTAAGAGACAAGGTCATGTCTTCTGTAAATAAATCATTCCTAGAGTTCTTACATGAGCGTAAACCTAGTACATTAAAGCAAATGGAAGAATATTGTGACCAGTATGCCACGGCACACCCTGACATGATTCTTAGTAACTCTAACATTAAAGAGAGTATGCCAGTTGCTTCGGCAACAGAATATAATCAGAATTACTCACACAAATTCCAAGGAGCTAAAAATAAATTTGATAAAAAAGGTTAATTGGAATAAATATCAAAACCAAGATAACCACTCAAATCAGGGTTCTTCTTCGAAGAACTGGAATCGGGCTGATAGTCCTCGACACGCGAGGGGTACCCATAATTTTAGACATTCTCGGAAAGGGAGTAGCTATAGGAACTACCCAAGTGCTTCATGGAGAGAAAAGAACCAATATTACAGGGATACTCAATATAATGAGCGTGATGATTATGATCATGAATATTATGATTCAAACCCAAATAGGGGTTATAAAAGGGGAAATAATAATTATAGAGACAATTATAACCGAGGTAGATCACAACACAAAAGACATGGTAAATCGTATTACCAGGCTAACTCTGCACAACAGGAGTTCCACGACACCGATAATCAGAATAATGATAAAAAAGACTCCAATAGTGTAGCAAATTCCGCTTTCGATTTTGCTAGAGCATCTCAGTGTTCGCAATGCAAAACATTATTCGATCCAACCACAGTTTCTACTTTAAGCTGCGGTCACCCGCTTCCCGCGCTCCATGCGTCAATCGCGCATAATGGAAGGGGTGCTCTTGTCTTTAATAGGGGCCTAATAGATGGTACTCCGGTATCAATTCTTTTCGATTCGGGGTGCACTACCATCGGAGTGAGGCAATCACTCGTAAATCCTTCTCGAGCTACAGGCAATATAGTCAAATGTGTAACATTTGGTGGCACATTGGAGAAGTACTCCACTGCCATTATCAATATTGCTACGCCTTTCTTTACAGGAGAGGTGCAAGCATGTCTCTTGCCGAATCCGATCGCTGATCTTATCATCGGTCGCATTCATGGAGTGAAAGAATGCACTCCACAGCAAATTTCTAATTGGGAAAATGTTAATATGCAATCTGCTAATGCAGTAATCACTAGGGCTCAAGCTCTTAATATGCCACAATCTTCACATTCTGAAGATAATGATGCGCAGATCCAAGATGATCCCTTGGAGATTTCCCATGATTCCTTTATCAAACAGCAGGAAGATGATCCTACTCTAAAGAAATTCTTTACTCTGGCAACAAAAGGTGATCCGAATAAGGATACAAATCGTAAATCTTGGATTACGATGAGGAATGGCGTACTTGTACGTATGGTACAAGACTCCGCTAAGTCCATTCATTCTCAAATCCTTGTGCCTAAAAATATGAGAGTTAAAATCTTACAGCACGCTCATGATTCGCAGTGTGCTGGACATATGGGTTTTTCCCGTACTAAAGCTAGAGTTCTTCAATCTTTCTTTTGGCCTGCTGTGAATAAGGACATACGAATCTATTGTCGATCTTGTAAAGTATGTCAAGAGATTAAATCCAGAGGTCCACGCCATGATGCACCTATTCAGGCTGCAGACATTCCCATTCGGCCATTTCAAAAAATGGCGATAGACATCATTGGTCCATTTAAGATAAAGTCTGCTAGAGGACACCAATTTATTTTGACGTGTGTTGATATGTGCACACGTTGGCCGGAGGCTGTTCCTCTAAAGAGCATAACTACTGCTGATGTCGCAGATGCTCTTTGGTTAATATTTTCTCGTCTGGGATTTCCAGCAGATAATATTATCCGACCATGGTACCCAACTCATATCGGATACCATGTCTCAAGTAATGTCGACTCTGAAGATAGAGAGATCGCTGAGTAGTATTTATCATCCTATGTCCAATGGGATGGTGGAACGTTTGAATAGAACTCTGAAAAACCTACTAGGTAAGATAACAGAAGATCATCCTCAGGATTGGGATAGGGTTTTACCCGCGGCTCTCTTTGCATATAGAGAGGTCGCCAACGAACATACAGGATTTTCTCCCTTTGAACTTGTCTTTGGCGCGAAACCGCGAGGTCCTATGTCCTTACTTCATGATCTTATAACTGCTGATAATATTGTCGATGACACAAAATCCTCTTATGAATATGTCATCGCACTTAGACACAAGATTATTGAAGCATGCAAATTGGCAACTGCTTCTTCTGAATTTGCGAAACAGAAGGCAAGGGAATTTGCCAATAAAAAGAGATGTTTGCGACAACTTTGTCCAGGTGACAAAGCATTTGTCTTGCTACCTTGTAGGGAAAATAGACTTCTTATTTCTTGGAAAGGTCCGTACGATATAATATCAAAAGTTTCCGATGTTGACTATATCGTCGATATTGACGGGAAGCGTAAAACCTTCCACATCAACATGCTCACGGAATTCCATGAACGTCCGGATTATTTACAACCTGTTTTCCAGGCAACGGACGATTTTCCAGTCCAACATGGACAATACTCATCTCTGTCAGTAATACAGGATGAGGAAACGAGTTTCTCGGATGTAAATTTACCTTTTCCAATGATTCCTCTTCACTCTAATGAATCATGGAAAGATGTTGCAATTTCTCCAGAATTATCTCCAGGAGAGCAGAAACAAGTTTCTACTATGTTAGAACAATTTCAGGATGTCCTTACTGACATTCCTGGTCAAACTGATGTCATTCAACATGACATTATTCTTACTGACCATAGTCCTATAAGAGTCAGACCGTATCCTATCCCGATACATTTTCAAGCACAGGTAGAGAAAGAGTTAGATGAGATGATAGAGTTAAAAATTATTGAACCATCCACATCAGCATATTCTTCGCCGATGGTTATTGTACGAAAAAAAGACAATAACATACGTCTTTGCGTGGATTATCGCAAATTGAATCAAGTGACTAAATTTGATGCTGAACCTATGCCTTTACTAGAAGAGCTACTTACGAGACTATCGAATTCTCATTTCTTTACTAAACTCGATTTGTCTAAGGGATATTGGCAAGTTCCATTATCCGAACACGCCAAACCGTTTACTGCTTTTTCGACGCCTAGGGGTCTATTCCAATGGAATTTCATGCCTTTCGGTCTTATGAACGCCCCTGCAACATTCGTACGCATGATGCGTCGAATCCTATCTCATCGCTCAGATGTCATTGCGTATCTTGATGACATCTGCCTTTTCAGTGATACTTGGAACGATCACTATAATGGGATAAATGAACTATTGTCTATCTTACGCGAGCATAACCTGACAGCGAAACCATCGAAAGCATGTATTGGTTTTAGCGAAATATCTTTCTTAGGACACCGTGTTGGTCATGGGTTCCTAAAAACAGAAGACCATAATACAAGTAAGATACTTAACATTTCTATTCCTAAGACTAAAAAGCAAGTGCGAAGTCTCTTAGGTCTAATACAATTTTATGGACGATTCATTCCGAATCTGTCCTCCATTATGTCACCTCTTTCTTCCTTGCTAAAGAAAGGGTCTCCTAATGTAGTCCATTGGACTCAAGAATGTCAATCCTCTTTGGATAAGGTTAAAACTATGTTTTCTACTTCACCTATCCTAGTATTGCCTTCTAAGGATAAGACATTTATTCTTCGTAGTGACGCTTCATCCACCGGGATTGGAGCAGCACTAATGCAAGAGTACTCTGGAACTCTGCATCCTGTGATGTATATTTCTCGGAAATTAAATGCCGCAGAGAAGAATTACTCGGTCCTAGACCGTGAATTATTGGCTATGGTTTGGTCAATCCTTAAACTGCAAAGATTTCTTCTGGGCGCGCATTTCATTGTGGAAACTGACCAGAAAGCTCTTACGGCTATTCAGAGTAAAAATCTGAAGAGCGCGAGATCAACGCGATACGCGATTGCTCTACAGCCATTTCATTTTTCGGTGCGAGCTATCCGTGGGTCAGAAAATGTGATGGCAGATATTTTGTCTAGATGCCCACATGATTCATAACTGTTATACAACTTTGATACAGTTGTTTCTATGTTGAAATGTGTACACATATGTAATATATCATATATTGATTGTAACACTACTTAGCGGTTCATTGATATTTATTCACCGCTGATCTTTCAATGTTTTTTCGTCTTTGATGATCATGATGTTAAGATATCTTAGATGAAATTTATGTATAAACTAATGTGGAAATTGTGTCATTGCTAATATTGTAGTATGCGTTGGTGACACCTCTCTGGAAATATTAATACTTAGAGAAGTACCTTCTCTAAGGTCATAAAACTTATGCTTATCATCTGCGCATTGTTATTGGTGCGTTGTGAGCCTATTGTATGTTGCTCCTAGATGTATTTAAAAAAAAAAAAATGTACCATTTTTTTTTCCCGAGGGGTGTGGTAATCTGTTGCGTGCATATTTTGACGCACATATTACAAAAATCGATATGGCTATTTAATATGGAAAAGATATAGACATTCATTCATTTGTGTATGAAAATGCTGTCTATGGGGAAAGCGAGATAATCCATGTTTGATTCACACTTTTGATTATAGGAGTAATCGTTCTTGATATTGATCCGGCGCACGGATATTGCTCTTATATCTGTACTTATTTTTTAGGGCCAGAAAATAGATTAATTTGCTTATTATGTTTATGGCCTGAATTCATATGTATTACATATTATTAGTACAAGTAGAATCAGTCCTATATTGAATATTTTGGATGGGTAGGCGGGACTAGATTCTTGTTATTCCGCTCTAGCGGAAGTATGAGTTGTCTTGACAAGTCGTGATGAGTTCCGATGTACCGTGATAATGGCGGGTACGCATTTTTCAAAGGGCTGGTAGATTCTTAAGGAAAAATGATTTATGAAGTGGTTTTCTTCTAAAGGAGATGGTATCTCTACTAGAGTTTGTGTTAGAGACTCTCCTAAGGTACGGTACAATGTATAATTCGGACTCCATGTATTGCCAGACCCTATTTTGATGATCTCATGTCGGATAGACCTAGATGGAACATTGTGCTTCGTATCGCCAGGGTCGTGTTTTGTATCGACGAAGATGACAGGCTTTCCTACAGCGGTTATGGCTACGTGAATTAACCTGATTACCGTAGAGCTGTATGGAAACATTTATGAAATGATTTATATGCCCATTATAAATTAACTTTGGCTTATATTCACCTTCCTACGAGTGAGTGAGTGACAACTCAGGGAGGCGGCCATGTTATATTTCTGTCATCATATGTTTTGATCACTGCCAAGAGAACAGATTACATATCCTATTATCGGACAGTGGCAAGGAGATCTCAATCTTGATAGGAACCCCCTTTTCGTGGTTTCATAATATGCTACAAACTATGGACGTCAAGCAACTTTAGTTATTTACCGATCCGCCTTCACTGACGCGTTTAGTCAGATAGGGGATGCGGCCATAATGTATCATGACATTGAACTTTTGATGTACTACCCATTATTTACGAATGTGTCATGACTTTGGATCTGCTATGTATGCCTACAAATTGATGTGTCAACATACCCATGATGTACTCGTTATGTCCCAGTGTGTACGTCTGAATAAATTGTGTAAACAAAGATTCCAGCAGTCTGCATTGGTGCCTTGTAGACACAAGTGTATGAGTGATTAGATTGGTCAGAACACGAACAGTACACCATTCGCGTTAATCACACTCTACACTTCTACTCCATACATACACCATCCTGCGTCGGTTGAAGTGACCAAGTTTAGGGCCTGCTTTCCCTGGAACCTTAGAGGGAAACTACTATTTACAGCTGCCTTTTCCTTCCCTAACTCAGGACTAGGGTGAGTTACCCATTTACAGCTGGGTAAACTGGAGCATGCCTGATCTCAACAACTCTGTACACTTCTTTACAGATTGACACCTTACAGAGCGTGCGAGTGAAAGAAACTTTACAGTGGACAATACCAACTTTACAGGCACGTCTCATGGAAAGAGAAAAAAGAAAAGAAAAAAGGTCCTAGAAAACATAGGAATGAAAAGAAAATTAATAAAGGAGAACAATATTAGTCAGCTAAAATATTTCGGTCACGTAAAAAGACATAACACCGGACACTGAAGACCATCATAGAAGGCAGAGTTGAAGACAAACGTGCTAGAGGAAGGTAATGCTATAAGTTGGAAGATAACATCAAGATATGGACATGAAAGAGTCTATCAGAGTGCACAACCAAGACTAGAGATGGACATGAAAGAGTCTATCAGAGTGCACCACCAAGACTAGAGATGGACATGAAAGTGTCTATCAGAGTGCACCACCAAGACAAGATATGGACATGAAAGAGTGTACCATCAAGACAAGATATGGACATGAAAGAGTGTACCATCAAGACAAGATATGGACATGAAAGAGTGTACCATCAAGACAAGATATGGACATGAAAGAGTCTATCAGAGTGCACCATCAAGACAAGAGATGGACATGAAAGAGTCTATCAGAGTGCACCATTAAGACAAGATATGGACATGAAAGAGTCTATCAGAGTGCACCATCAAGACAAGAGATGGACATGAAAGAGTCTATCAGAGTGCACCACCAAGACAAGAGATAGACATGAAAGAGTCCATCAGAGTGCACCACCAAGACAAGAGATAGAAGACGTTGGAGGTCCATTACAGCCGACCTTCGATGTGGAGATGGCAGCTGATGATGAGACCTAGCGAAAGGCGGGACTGGGTCTCTATGTAACTCAATTTGGCCGGGACCTGGAGTTGAATAGAATAATTATTGTTTATTCCATTAAGCTATCTTGGTCTGCCACCAGGCGAACCATTGTATTTAGTTTCTGGCCCCGGGGGCTGCAACAGTCACCCCACCGACCCCTCTGTTGACAACCTGGCCGTGAGCGACCTAATATAACCGACGAACTCTGTGTATGAAAGGAACGCGCCTCGCCAAAACGAGGCAAAATGTAATTTTTTTTTATTGATTACTTCTAAAGATGAAGAAACAATACACAGCGGAATAAAAGGAAACACCAGACGAGAGGAGTACCGGGTGTATACAGAGCCGTCACTTGTGTACTGTGAACAGTGTGACTTTGGGTGGGCGCCGATAAAAAAATTTTTTAAAATGGAAAGTTAAATCTCTCTCTCTCTCTCTCTCTCTCTCTCTCTCTCTCTCTCTCTCTCTCTCTCTCTCTCTCTCTCTCTCTCTCTCTCTCTCTCTCTCTCTCTCTCTCTCTCTCTCTCTCTCTCTCTCTCTCTCTCTCTCTCTCTCTCTCTCTCTCACACACACACACACCCACACACACACACACAGAGGCGCGGCCCCCCCCCCCTCTCCCCCAATGAAACTGAAAATTTCAAAGTAACAAATAATTTACGTATACGAAACTAGTCGTTTTCTTGTATGTTTATATCATTCCCTTTTCAAAAACATCGCGTTGAGCGCCCATCCGTAATTCATAATGAAGAAAGAAAAAACAGATTACCTACAGTAAGATTTGAGAAACATAAGTGTACTATGTCTTTGTAGAATGCTACAGTGAACATTTCTTGCGAAAATTACTGTGTGACCCAACTCAATAGCATGAAATTGAGTCTCGTAAGAGGACATAGAGTATAGAGCACTACACGAATGGGGGTGAGGGTGATAGAGAGAGAAGCGCCATCACGAGACCTTGTACTACCTAGAAAAATCCTTAAGGTCAGCCCAGGGTGCATAGGCAGGCGACCAGGCTTTATATCCATCATGGCTTATCTATCTTTACCCGTGTTACGCGGGAAAAGTTTTATGTTGTTTACTGGCGGCAAGTAAACTCTAACGTTAACAATTCACCGGATTAATGAAGGTGTACTGTATTTCAACAAATGGTTGTGTTAATTACAGTGCGGTGTAGTGCCATTTTTTAAATATCGTATTGATTTACCCGTAATTAGAGTATGTTATTACTGGAATCACGAAACTGTAGTTCACGTTTTCCCGGGAATTAAATGAGAAGATAACAATGAAATACACGATGGCAACATTAGCAACTGGCGGGAAACGGAGATATAGGATGGCAAAGAAAAAAATAACTGGACAATTTAACACCACGGCACGGTAAAAAGCGTGGACGGTCTGAGTTACAATGGTTTGGCCATGACTGCAGAATGGGAGTTGTTGTTGTTGTTGTTTAACTAGAGCTGATGAGCTTCTTGCTCTTTAGCAGCCAATACCTAGTTGAAGACTCCTTGGTTTTATCTACACTGTAGATCTTGGCTTTTCATGTGGCTTTTCTGCTATTCTGAAACGTGTTGAGCCGAAGTCATGAGCTCCAGTTTCTCCAGCTTGGTTTGCATTTAAAGGATCGTCACATCTGGTCCCAAGCTAGGAGTAAGAAGTGCATGGCATACTGTGCATTCCCCGCCATCCAAGGGGGCTCTCCAACTATGCAGAGCTAAAATACTGTTCTCTGGTTCTGGGCTCTCCCAAGGAAATGTCACGTCCTGCACAGAGCCACTTCTCAGCTTCCCTTGCCTATCACTGGGTCCACATTGAGATCCTTCTGCATGCAGTCAACCAAGTCAAAGCCAAAGAATTACGCCTGGGGCTCAAGTGACTTCTCCAAGCGTAATGTGCAATGCTGGGTTCTCAACAAGTTTCACCACAGGGGGAATCCTTGGAAGGATATGGATGATTTCAAGAGTCAATGAGGATGTAATAAGCCTCACAGACACAGGTTCACCTCCACGTACATAAATTGTAGCACTGTGCATAGCTGGTGGTCATATAAGGATGACTAAGATATGCCTCCATGCATTGCAGAATGGGAGAAGACCGACTTCCACGACAAATATGGAAAACTAAGAGCCAGAGATCCAGACCTCCAGGACAACTCAGAGTCCGCTGGGACATTAGACAATCTCTGAAGGACCGAGGACTAGATTAGAACCAGGCCAGGAGGAAGACAGCCGATAGGATAGTATGGCGCTCTCTCTGGCAAACCTCTACACCCCAGGGTAGAAGAGAAACGACGAAGTAAGGCACGGTAAAAAGTCAACAGCAGAACACGTTTTGAGAATTAATAACTTGTTTTGAATGTTTTGGAATGAGTCACTAATTTTTGCAAATGTTTTAGGATTACGGACTTGATGTGAGGTATTATTTCATTAATATTCTATGCATGATTATTGCGCCTACCTATTAGTTTCCACCAGCTGTTTCTTCTTATCTTTCCATTATCTCGAGATGATGAAATATTTTACAACACAATTAACAACCCCTGTGCTGTGTTACAAACGGTCACAATGTATTCTGCCCTGTTTGATTACTATCACGGTTAACGTGCAAGAGAAGGGTGGTTCAAGGTTCGACTGAAACCTTATTCATAAAACAGCGACCAGTTGTACAATACGGATTGTTCACAAAATAGAAAAGTTTTGGTATCACATGCTAGCAGGGACCGAAGACGCAGCAAAAGAGATGAATGTAATCAGCGACTCATAGCTTGACTGCTTGCGTCAGGGTCAGCGAACCAGAGCTGACCAAGACCGTACTTTACCTCCAAGTGGTGGTCCTGGAAACAGGCTGCATCACAGCAGTCTGGCCGAGAGAGTAGGGATCGAAGAGAGAAGGCAAACCTGGTCCCAAAAATGCCATGCCGAAAACGGATGTGTCTGGCCGAAAAGCGCAAATATCGCAGCTTGGCTGTAAACCGCGGCACAACGTGACAAACGTCCTTTTCAGGACGAACGCAGTAGAAGAAGACATGCTGGCAGGTTTTGGTAAAAAATTCTGGCAGGTTTTGGTAAAAAAATTCTGGCAGATTTTGATAACAGATATTGGCAGGTTTAATCCTGTTAGGTTTTGATTAAAAAAAAAATTTTGGCAGGTTTTAGTCACAAATACCTTACATGTATTTATCACAAATGTTGGCAGGTTTTGATGACAAATGTTGGCAAATTTTTATGATAAAGGTTGGCTGGTTTGATGACAAATTTTGACAGGTCTTTATGACAAATGTTGGAAGTTTTGATGACAAATTTTGATGACAAATGTTGACAGGTTTTGATGACAAATGTTGCCAGGTTTTGATGACAAATGTTGACGGGCTTTGATGACAAATGTTGGCAGGTTTTGATGACAAATATTGGCAGGCTTTAATGACAAATGTAGGCACATTTTGATGACAAATGTTGGCAGGTTTGATGGCAAATGGCGGCAAATTCTGATGGCAAATGTTGGCAGGTTTTCATGACATATTGGCAGGTTTTCATGACAAGTGTTTGCAGGTTTTGATGATAAATATTGGCACGTTTTGATGACAGATGTTGGCACGTTTTGATGATTAATGTTGGCAGGTTTTGATGACAAATGTTGGCAGGTTTTTAAGATAAATGTTGGCAAATTTGTTATGACAAATGTTGGCAGGTTTTGATGACAAATGTTGGCATGTTTTTATGACAAATGTTGGCATGTTTTGATGGCAAATGTTGGCAGGTTTGGATCACAAATGCAGGCAGTATTGCATGAAGTAAAGCCATTGTGACATTGTATTCGCAGTAAGACACAATGGATGTAAAGAAAAAAATGGAGATAGAGCCTGCTAAATCATCTGTGACAGAGTGGTTAGAGCGCTGGGGTCTCCCGCGGTAAACGTGCCGGGTTCGAATCACGGTACCGACAGGCTCCAGTCTACCCAGCTGTAAATGGGTACCTGACTTTGAGTTAGGGACGGAAAAGGCAGCGAGGAAGGGAACTGGTCACCCCGTGTCTCGACGCTGGACCTAGTATAGTGAAGTCTCTAACACTTCACGCCCCTACAGCAGTATCTGCTATGTGGCTACATTGACCTTATCTTTAGGTCTCCGCAGAGCATGGGTCCTCAAAAAACACGGTAAGCCGTCCCTATCCTGTGACATCAGTTCAAGGTTTTTCATTGTCTTCGTTATGCCTTTCGTGATTGCCTCCAGCTCTCTTTTCCACCTTTTTTTTGTTGTCTCCATCTATATCTCATACACTGGGTTTTTTTGTTGTCTCCATCTATATCTCATACACTGGGTTTTGTTGTTGTCTCCATCTATATCTCATACACTGGGTTTTTTTTTTATCTCCTCTATATTCATACACTGGGTTGTTGTCTCCATCTATATCTCATACACTGGGTTTTTTGGTTGTCTCCATCTATATCTCATACACTGGGTTTTTTTTGTTGTCTCCATCTATATCTCATACACTGGGTTTTTTTGTTGTCTCCATCTATATCTCATACACTGGGTTTTTTTGTTGTCTCCATCTATATCTCATACACTGGGTTTTTTTGTTGTCTCCATCTATATCTCATACACTGGGTTTTTTTGTTGTCTCCATCTATATCTCATACACTGGGTTTTTTTTGTTGTCTCCATCTATATCTCATACACTGGGTTTTTTTGTTGTCTCCATCTATATGTTGTTGTCTCCCTCTATATCTCATACCCTGGGTTTTTTTTGTTGTCTCCATCTATATCTCATACACTGGGTTTTGTTGTTGTCTCCATCTATATCTCATACACTGGGTTTTTTTGTTGTCTCCATCTATATCTCATACACTGGGTTTTGTTGTTGTCTCCATCTATATCTCATACACTGGGTTTTGTTGTTGTCTCCATCTATATCTCATACACTGGGTTTTGTTGTTGTCTCCATCTATATCTCATACACTGGGTTTTTTTATTGTCTCCATCTATATCTCATACACTGGGTTTTCCAGAACAGAGACTACCTTATAATGATAGCAACAGGTTTACTTAATGTAACATTTAGATCATTTGTGGATCTACATTTTGTGGACCCTGAAGGTTGAACTCGAGCCGTGGTAGCACAGTGGTTAAAGTACTGGCTTCCTAACTCAGTGGTCCATGGTTCAATTCCCAGATGAGGTAGGATTTTTGTAGACCACAAGCAGCTCTGGGTCGACCCAGCCTCATGAATTGGGTACGAGAGCAGCTCTGGGAAGGTTAAGGCGGCTGGCTGACCACATCATCTCTAGTGTGCCGATGGTCAAGAAAATATGGGCCTAACATCATAATCCCAATATGCCTCAATGGGCGTGTAACGGGATCCTCCTGAAGCTTTAACTCTTAGAGAGACCCCTTTTATAAAAAGAAAAAAAAGTGTTGGGATGAGAAAGAAACGTATTGGACTTGGAGGCCCTAAACCGCAAGCTGTATTAACTTCGTAGTAGACCCGCCTCTGATTAAGATAGGTTTAAAAAAACCCATGCCTTTTCGTCAAAATGAGCTAAGAACAAATACGCGAAAAGTCTACAAGCTCTCAAAATAGCAACCACAAGTAATCCGCACTAAACACGAGTCATGAAATTACTACTGAAAATAGATTACTCCGCGTATACCACTACCAATTATATCGGTCGAAGTGCTCACAGCTATCTACTCAACACCGATTCGTTGTCTGATCATCACGCTATAAATAAACCTAAAGAGCCTTCTCGAGAAATCCAGAAAATTTGAACATAAAAACAAAAAACATCCGAAACAGCGACGTCACATGATAATTCTTCGTTTTTGTTTTAATTGACGGAGAAAAGTATCCTGTTCAACCCCTGATTGGTTATAATTAGGATATGTCGTGTCTATAATTTTAGACAGTATATTCCATTGATGCTGTTTGCTTATAGCATTATCCAGCCTTCTCATTTATTTTTATAAGGGGTAAATGGAAATATCTAAAAGTGTCTATTTGTTTTTCTATACCATAAAATGGTAGATTTTGTTACGTGTGTGTGTGTATTTGTGTGTGTTTGTTGTTGTTTTTTTTTCTTGTATTAAGGGGCAAGAGTGTGAAAGTTGGGGTAAGTGGGTTTAGTTTCGTTTGGTTTTTAATAACCGACTTCATTGCACATGTACAACTCCATAAGTGCTCCGATCTCCACACTTAGATAACGCAAGGAGGATCTCAGCACAGTGTACGAATTCCGTAGCACCTGTGAGGATCCCAATGTGTGTATACAGGAATCGCACATTCTATAAACATTTTTGCAAAGGGTAGGTTTCCTAAACTTTTACTTTTGCCATAGCAGCTGCTGTATGGCCTACTCTTTGCGATTTCAACTGCCGAGGAATTTTTAACGTGCGCAACTTGCACACCGGACCACCTATTATTTCATCCTTAACCGAGAAGGCTAGGCATGTGATCTCTCTACCCAGGAGATGAGAAAAGGAGGAGGGGGGGGGGGGGGTATGACATATGTTGGTTAATATATTTAATTCAATACTTTTTGCACATAGCTTCAACTGGACTAAATATTTTGCATCTTCTAGAAGTCCATTGATTACCTACTTTTGTTCCATCTAAACTGTCATTTGCTTTTATTTTTTTTAATATTAGGATTTTATTTACTACCTTGAATGTATGTACATTTTCTGTACACTTTTATTTATGAACAAATACGTGCTGGTTTCTGCTACCAACAAGCTGAAACAATAATTAATCTATATATTACTAATTGTCTAAGTGAAACGTCATGCGTACGAACAATGAAAAAATCCCGTTAGCTTTTCGGGAAAATAGGAAATGGCGCGCAGAGCACAATGAAATCTAAACTGAACACTTGTTTATAAAAACACGAAGCACTTTAAATTGTTTGTATGAGTATATGAGGACTGCAGTAAGACGGGGGTAAAACGGTAGAATGAAAAAAAACAAAAAACTAACAAATTGTAATACGTCTTACTAGGAGAAAAGACAAGAAAAAACCTACGTTGCGGCCACAAGGCCTTCGTCAGGGACAGACAAACAAAAAACAGAAGGGAAAGAAAGTGAGAATTAAGTGGGAAACATAACACTTAAAAAATAAGAGAAAACACTCCCTGATGTGTGTCACATGTTGGAAACCGGAAACTGGAAGTTGGTAGTAACATCAAAACATAAATAAAAAAATAACGAAAACAGGGACTGGAAAACGGAGTGAGGGAAAAGAAACATTATTTTAAATAAAAGAAAGGGAATAAATAGGGTGAGAGAAGAGGGAAAAAAATTATTTCTTTTAAATCTATCTACATTTTGTGTAATGTGCAATGACCATTGACTGTATATCACGACACGTTTGGCTGTAAAGATTCTGTGAAGTTGGAAAGAAATGGGAAGGATTGAAATGACCACAGGAGAACAAGTGCCGTCATTAGGACATGAAGGAGAAAAGACACAACATGATTATGTCCCATCAGGTTCTGGCTATTACTTGCTCGTTGAAGCATACTATTTACAGTGAGTTATAGGCTGAGGAGCACCCGATTGACAGTGAGGTTACAGCGCTAATCTCTCGCGGCAAGTGTGCCGGGTTCGATTCAAGGTATCGACACACTCCAGTCTACCCAGCTATAAATGTGTACCTGACTTTGCTCTTCAGTTAGGGAAGGAAAAGGCAGCGAGGAAGGGAACTGGTCACCTTACCTCTCAATGCTTGACACTGGTACAGCGAAGTCTCTAACACTTCTCTCCCCCACGACAGTATTTGCTATGGGACGTTAACAAAATTATTGTTTAGATATATACGAGTATATATACGTATATATTTATTGGCTGCGAATGTATATATTCATGTAAGATATTTTTTTTTAAAGTATAACAGCTGAAGCAACGAACAAGGAAAGTGAACGGTTTTGATAGCAAAATAAGCATGGTTAATTGCCCCTCGTACTTCTGGGGGTGGGGCTCTCTGGGAGACATAGAAAGAATAGGCTACTACTCAGTGGCCTACTAAGGGGGGTGCGCGGATGGTGGTCCGCCCCGGGTGACAGCCAGGAGGGGGGTGCCATCGGACACTTTTATGATAGTACTTACTGTTAAAAATATACTTGCCCTTGTGTTTCTTTGTGGGGGAGGGGGTGCCAAAAGTAGGTTCCGTCCCGGGTGTCCAATACTTTGAGTACGCCTCTGCTACTACTCCTCAGCTACTACTCCTCTGCTACTACTCCTATGCTACTACTCCTCAGCTACTACTCCTCTGCTACTACTCCTCTGCTACTACTCCTCAGCTACTACTCCTCAGTTACTACTCCTCTGCTACTACTCCTCAGCTACTACTCCTCAGCTACTACTCCTCTGCTACTACTCCTCTGTTACTACTCCTCAGCTACTACTCCTCTGCTACTACTCCTCTGCTACTACTCCTCTGCTACTACTCCTCTGCTACTACTCTCCAGCTACTACTCCTCAGCTACTACTCCTCTGCTACTACTCCTCTGCTACTACTCCTCAGCTACTACTCCTCAGCTACTACTCCTCTGCTACTACTCCTCTGTTACTACTCCTCAGCTACTACTCCTCTGCTACTACTCCTCAGCTACTACTCCTATGCTACTACTCCTCTGCTACTACTCCTCTGCTACTACTCCTCTGCTACTACTCCTCAGCTACTACTCCTCAGCTACTACTCCTCTGCTACTACTCCTCTGCTACTACTCCTCAGCTACTACTCCTCAGTTACTACTCCTCTGCTACTACTCCTCAGCTACTACTCCTCAGCTACTACTCCTCTGCTACTACTCCTCTGTTACTACTCCTCAGCTACTACTCCTCTGTTACTACTCCTCAGCTACTACTCCTCTGCTACTACTCCTCTGCTACTACTCCTCAGCTACTACTCCTCTGCTACTACTCCTCTGCTACTACTCCTCTGCTACTACTCCTCAGCTACTACTCCTCAGCTACTACTCCTCTGCTACTTCTCCTCTGCTACTACTCCTCTGCTACTACTCCTCAGCTACTACTCCTCTGCTACTACTCCTCAGCTACTACTCCTCTGCTACTACTCCTCAGGTATATCGTAAGAGGCGACTAATATTGCTTTGTACTTTGGGCTAGCAACATCATAGTGTAAGACAAAGGGCTAGAGAAGGCTTTGCTACAGGAATGTGTGAATTATTTGATGCAAGCTACTAGAAAGGGGAGGTGCAGCAGTGAAGGCGCCTTGCTTCGTAAAGAGAGAATAAAGAAAAGGAACAGAAGAAGAAGAAGCAAGAATAATGGATGATTAGTTGAAAGACAAAACATTTAAGGAAGACTTTTGATAGATCAGTTGATGTATAAAAATGGAGAAAACAAAAAACATGGAGAAAAAATATTATCATTAAAAAAAAATTGAAACAAGAGTAAATGAAAAATAAATATTTTAATTAAATTAAAATCTTAAAACGATTATGAAAATAAAAAAATAAACCGGAGGTTAACAGTAAGAAATTAAAATTCGCTGTGAGTGAGCATTCTGTCTTTGTTCAAGAAAACGCTTACACCACTGAGCGTCCTCAGCAGATCGACAATTTATACTTTCTTCCCTTATCTCAGTGCTCTTGTCGAGTCGAGAGTATTCAATCTTTTAGAAAACGACAATAGAAAATGCGCATGCACTTCCTCAAATCCCACACTCAAGTACACAGCACGTGTCCTTGTGCACGCGCATGCATCCGGTCGAGTCGTACGCTCAGTCATCTCGCCAGTTTCCGTGGGGCTGCTGTTACAACATCCCAAGTACACAAATTTCTGGTGACAAAAGCTTTGAGCGGACATCAACCCAGACTGCAATGTAAAATGTTACATTTCTCGTCATGAGGGTAATTGTTACTTGAGCCAAATTATCGTCCCTTGCAGAGAACTATTTTCTCTATCGAACAAAAGACATTCTTTGCGGAAGCTCATTCTCTTTGACCGAAGGCAAAATTGTCCTATATGCGCTGTTATCGATGTTCTAGCTCGGGATCTTCCATGTTTTCGTCAATCGTGGCTGTTTTGTTTCGTAGTTTCTTTGTCCTAAGATACTTTAATGTTTTGGTCTCGTTAAGCCATGCAACGCTTTGAGCAGACTGCGTGGATTTGGATATCATTTTTTATTTTCGTGTGAAGGAGATTCGATCTGCAATCTGGCGTAGTCAAATACACCGGGATTCATGCACGCGGCAAACAAAGAAATGCTCACTGAAACACGAGACAATTGCTCACCCACTCTTTCTGTATTCCCTCCCCAAACTAACCTCCTCTTTGTAATTTAGTTTGTTGCATTTTTTTAAAAATCGCCATCAGATGATCAATGCCCTTGCAAGATGTTACAAAATTATGTGATTTGTGATAGCTGGGTTCTCTTTGTTCACAACAATCAACTCAGGGGAGATAATTTTTAACACCTGCTATAAGTGTCAAGGAAAGTAATCATGACTTTGCCCATGCACGTTCAGTAGCACTGAGAGTGAGTCAAGTTTTTAATTAATCTCTCACATAAATTATTTCAGCCCCATCAACTTAGGAAATATTCTATTAAATATGAATGAGTGATGACTGCAATAAGACTAATTAACTTTATAAAATTAACACGTAAGAGGTAGAAAGAAGTTAGACATAAACACACCATCTCAACGTTATGGCTAAAAAGGTTTTCGTCAGGGGATAGGACGAATTAAAAAAAAATTAAAATTACTTTTAAACAACGGAAAGGAGTTATAGAGAGGTAGAAGTAATCCCGTAGAATATAGTGCTGTAGGGAAATGAAGTGTTAGGGACTTCACTATTCTAGGTACAGCTTTTTAAGGTGAGGTTCCTCGCTGCTTTTGCATTATCTTACTCAAGAGCAGAGTCAGGTGCCCATTTACAGCTGAATAATAGACTGAAGCACGACGTTACCTAGTTTCGAACCCGGCAACTCTGTCTCGAAAAGCAAGCGCTCTGATCACTCGGTCACTAGAGTCTAAAGGCTCTAAAGAGGTACAACACAGTGGCTAATGGTCATTGTTTTGCATTTAATTTCTTTGTCTGGATTTTGTAATTAGCAATTGCTTTTTTTTTGCATCCAGTTCCCTAAGGAAGATACATTTAATCTTCACGTAGGTAGAACTTCCCTATACCAATATCTGCTATATTTATTTGATTAAACATGCAGTTTGTTGTATTTTGTTGTTGTATTGATCAAGAGGGTTTCCGGGGAGACAAAGACGGAATAAAACTACTGCTCGAACCAGGCGTGTCGCAAGAGGCTACTAAGAATGTGCGCGACTAAAAACCTCATCATGGAATACAGATTGCTGCAGGAAACACCCCTGCTTTGGAGCAGACTTCACGAATGTAATTGTGACGCTACGTCGCTTAAAAAACAAACAGGACATTCGAGCAAGAAAGTTGTATTATTCTGTCATTGTTATCCGGACATGTTGCCGTGATGAACGTTTTTATTACTGACACTGCTGCTGTTGGTTATTGTTTCTAATTATGTGATTAATGTTATTTCTAATTACGTGATTTTCTTGGTTTCTAATTACGTGATTGTTATTTTTTTATAGTTGCGTGATTTTTATTGTTTATAATTACGTAATTGGTTTTTTTTCTTGTCACGTGATTTTTATTGTTTCTAATTACGTGATTGTTATTTTTTTCTAGTTATGTGATTTTTATTGTTTCTAACTACGTGATTGTTATGATTTATAATTATGCGATTTTTTTTTTTTTTTTTGGTTTCTAATTACGCGATTGTTATTATTTCTAGTTACGTGATTTTTTTGGGTTTCTACTAACGCGATTATCACTATTTCTAATTCATCATCATCATGATCATCATTTTTCCTTGTTCACTCCATATGGAGCTACATGACGAGGTCGACAACCCCATGCATAACCTGATACCAGTCACTTTGTACGACATATCTGAGGGTGGAGTAATTATATTCTTTCTTTGTCTCACCATGGGCGCCCCCCCCCCGGAAACTTAACGGGGCCTGTTATGTTATTGTTATCACTTCCATTTTGTGACGAAATCAGTTGTACCTATTATTTGGCGTATTTTATGCACTTACATTTTTTGCTCTGACCACCCCCTAGACTTGTTTACGTTTAGCTAGGTGAATCGCAGTATGACAAGGCTAATTAGACAGGTCATCGGATAATACTTTTATCACTTTAGTCGTCTATCCACCTTTCATAGAGACGGTCATTGTTGACACACAGGTGGTCTCGCCTGATCGACGGAAAGAAATCCGTCTGGGAGATACACGCGTAAACACAGGTGATACATGTAATCGCTCCCGCTGGGCCATCTCTACATCAATATTACAGATCTGTCAAAGGAGACAATATGGGCGGAAGGTATTTGTCAGGAAATAAGTTCACCGATGTGTTTGTAAGTTTGTACAAATACAATCGGAAGTATTACTGCCATATTTGAAAGAGGTCACGAGTTTAATTTTAAAACTGATATTTTAAAACGCGCGGGTGGTAGTAAGGATTTAACACCCCGACCCATATAGTTCTAAAGAGCTTACCATTGGTTTAATTTGAGAGCCGGAATAGACTTTGGCTTTCATTAGCAAGTTGGTCTACAAATACAATCTGGGACTTGAACTGAGAAATGGAAATATAATCTAGCGAAATCGGAGACACAAATCAGACTGCATCGCAACGTCAAATTAGCAACTCTCAGGAGCCAGAGAGACATCGGACTAGTATTCCAGAATTAAAAGTGACAGATCAAAGTATTTGGGCGTCTTCTTGACTTAAAAGAGAACCCGCAATTTTAAATACAAAGACTGGAAATTTAAGGAATCAGAGCACCCGTCATAAGAGGAATACTAAAATTTCCCCGACCAAGTGTTCGAAGCATCTAATCAAAGTTGCTGTGTCCATTCTACTGTGTAAGGAGATTGTATATCCCATTTGGGGTAAATTGTGAACATATAGTTTAAAATGTAAATTATGACATGTCTGTACTTGCTAAGTGGTTATACCAGTCATATGAGGCTGACAACCTCAACATATGAAAATAGCATATTCATAAACCACTACAGCAAGTGCTGGCGATTGCTTCTTGCTATTTGTACAGAACACCAACAGCGGGGGTGACCCCAGATTCCGAATGGAGCAGTGAGAAGTGATGATTACATCACATGTGCCTAAATTGTATACTATCATTTTGTGAGATATGTGTACCTTGTTAATTGTAATTCAGGCCCTCGCGCTGTCCAGACATATTTTCCCCATTAAAGTAACCAGAAGAATAACGGTGATTTCTAATCATATTCCCTGAGTTCTGTGTATACTCAGGGAGAATAAGTATTGAGGCTAACATTGGTGGGTGAACAGCGAGACAATGCGCCTGTTAATTTGTAGTCCACAAATGTAAGCAGAGGCATTTGCTCTTTAATTTTTCGTAAAGTTCGTGGTACGAAGCTACAAGACGGTTCTTCGTACCAGACCAGTCTGAAGTAAGAATCTTCGCCACTATCTTTGTGATTCAAGAGCTGTGTTCGACACCAACTACCTACAGAGGACACGTTGTGAAGACACCCACCTTGACATTAGGAGTGAAGTTCATCTAGACCAGGGGTCGGGGAACAGGGATAAGAATGAAAATTTTGTGTGTAATGAAGGCTAAAAAAAATACAAATAAATATATACATATATAAAGCACACAAAAATTGAAACCATAACTATTGCGACTCGAGCAGGTACCTTGTTCAAATCGTAAGTTCAGTTTGCATTATGGCAACACTCTCCACGCATATTATGGCTAATGTCAGAGTTATATTGTCTATGGGAGTGTGACATTTGACAGGTCTTGTCAAATTGCATTGCATGTTGATAAAGAGTTGAGGACTTAATTATAACTCTTTATTGTTTCCTAAGGATATCGGCTCAATTTTCACTTTTCCCTTCAGATGGCATCAAACTTGAAAAGGAAATACCTGGCAGAGTTCCTCAATTATGGTTTCGCAGAAATAGAAGACAAAGGACAAATGAAGCCACAATGTGTCGTCTATTTGAAAGCGATGACTGCAGAGTCTTTAAAAAAGAATAAGCTGAAGAAACACTTGGACAATTTGCACTCACATCTGTCTTCCAAACCGCAGGAATACTTTGAGAGTTTGGAAAGAGCTATCAAAAGGCAGAGATTGGAAAGCAACTTGAGAGGTACATTTGATCGACGTTCAGCATATGTATATATACATATATATATATATATATATATATATATATATATATATATATATATATATATATATATATATATATATATATATATATATATATATATATATATATATATATATATATATATATATATATATATATATATATATATATATATATATATATATATATATATATATATATATATATATATATATATATATATATATTAATCAATCAATACCCTTTAGCTCTCCAAGGAGCATAGGCCTTCAACAAACACTTGCCAAGTGCTCCTGTCACGTGCCATCCGCTCAAGGTCTTTCCATGTTTTCCTCATTGTTTTCACTTCTGTATCTAGCTCTCTTCTCCGTGTGTTTTTTGGTCTAGCTCTTCCCCTCTTTCCATGGGGATTCCAGAACAAGGACTGCCTTGTAATTCTATTAACGGGTTTCTTCAATGTGTGTCCTATCCATCGCCAGCGTCTTTTTCTCAACTCTTGTTCCACTGGCACTTGTCTGGCTCTTGTCATCAGTTCCACATTTGTGACTTTATCATACCATTTCAATCCTTCTATTCTACGCAAGCACCCGTTTATAAAAGTCTGTAGCTTTTTGGTTGTTGTTTTTGTTGTTCTCCATGTTTCAGAGCCATACAATATGACTGACTTCACATTTGAGTTGAAGATTCTTATTTTCGTGTGGACTTAATTTCTCTTGATCTCCATATGTTTCCCAATGCAGTGAAAGCTCCTCTTGCTTTTTGTATTCTTATTTTGATATCATTGTCTGTCCCTCCAACTTTGTCTATATTGCTGCCAAGATATGTGTATGATTCTACATCTTTTAGTGGTATGTCTTCATGTTCGACCTCGTTATTATTTCTTGCATATATTCTCATAAACTTTGTCTTTTCCCTGTGTATTTTCAGGCCCACTTGTTGTGACCTCTCATTAAGCATTTTTATTTTCTCTTGCATCTGATTATGGTTATGGGACAGAAGAGCCAAGTCATCTGCAAAATCCAAATCATCAAGCTGTTTAGTCAAATTCCACTGAATTCCATTTCTGTTGTGTGATGTACATATATATATATATATATATATATATATATATATGCGTGTGTATATATATATATATATATAGTGTAGAATATAAATCCTATCCCTATATTAAATATATATATATATATATATATATTATTCTATATATATATATATCTGTATGCGTGCGTGCGTGCGTGCGTGTGTGTGTGCATCAGTGTGTAAAGCCGTGTGTGTGTGTGTGTGTGTGTAAGCCTAATAATAGAGACATACAGATTACGTAAATTTATTACCTACGGGGGTAGTCTTCGGTTCTGGTGTTTTATATAGTATATATTATTTGTGCGTTCGATTGATTGTGCGAAGAAGTGTGTACAAGAATATCCCTAAAATTCCTATCCCTACGATATTCCACCAAAGGTGTATCACGAAACAACTCTCTGGTATCAGGATCAGAGTGGAGAATAGGCAGACGTTGAAACAGAATTCTCTTCACCACCAGACAGTGAGGATGGAAAGTTAGAACCAGTTTTAGTCTGTCAGATTGGACAGAAGGTTAAGTAGTGAGTGCCATCTGACGAGTGACGTGTGTGATGCGATTAAGAGCATCAGATAAAACATGTTCTGGATAAAGCCGTCTTCGAAAGAACTCGAGCATCTCTTGAGCTCGCTGATGGAAATCATCGTCATCGTGACATAACCGACGCAAGCGAAGAAGTTGAGAAAATGGAATGGAATTTTTACAACTAAGAGGATGCGATGAAGTATAAAGAAGGAAACCACGAGCGTCAGTAGCCTTATAATAGACAGACGTATTAAGACCAGTAGGGCTAATAGTCACAGTGATGTCAAGGAAGTTCACTGAAGTGGTAGAAATTTCAGAAGTGAATTTGGTGGCAGGATTGAAATTACCAACATAGTCAATAAATCGACGGAGGTCTACCTCAGACATGTCTGTCATTCCAATACCATCATCAATATAGCGGCGGTAAAACTCAGGTATCGGGCCATCGTAACGTTGAAAGACCAAATATTCAAAGTGGCCCATAAACAGGCAAGCGTAACTAGGGCCCATCTTAGTTACCATAGCGACGACACTGATTTGGTTGAAGAATTGGCCATTAAACTCAAAAGAGTTGAGAATAAGAACAAACTCAGCAAGGCGAAGAAGCGGACCTGTACTTATAGTAAGATCAGTACGCTGGTCGAGAAAAAATTGGAGTGCCTTGAGATCATCAGCATGTGGAATAGAAGTATAAAGGGAACAAACATCTAACTTACCTGTTTGTAACTGTGGCTGACGAAGGGTAAAACCCGAAACGTCCCTTGTTTCATGTGAACCGTTAATTTGTAGAATTTGTAATAGAAGTGTCATTACCCTTCTATCCACATGTCTGCCAAGAGCAATCTTGTGCGAAGGTAGATAACTTTGAAGCCCATATTAGATACTCTTGAGTTGTGGCCACTGTTGGACCACTACTGCAAAGCAGGGGAGGCAATACCGTCACACCAGTGGTGGTCCTGAACTCTTCTGACTTATGGTTTGCTGTCCTCATATAATTTCTGCAAGCTTGTAGAAGCTCTGTATAGCATCAGTCAGAGGTGCTGGAATGTTCTTCCTTACCAAACAGTGCCAAAGTTTGCTCTAGGGGACCCTGTCAAACGCCTTATCTAGATCTATGAAACAAAGATGGATCTCACTCTTATACTCAAGGGCCTTTTCACTCAGCTGTCTGAGTATGAAGATTAGGTCTTGAGTACTTCGGTTTGCTCGGACTCCATACTGGACCTCATCCAATTGTGGCTCAGCTAGGCATCTGAGTCTCTGCTCTAGGATTTTAGGTAGATTTTACCAGGGACACTGAGAAGGGATATGTCTCTATGGTGTCCACATTGTCGAATGTCACCCTTTTTAAAAATCGGTGTTATGATGGCAATCTCCCAATCCTGTGGTATGATCTCGTTACACCACGCTGCCTGCAGGACCCTTAAGAGTAATAGGTCGCCTACTGCTCTCATATACTTAACCATTTCTGGTGTTATACCATCATGCCCTGCTGCTTTGCCCATTTTGATTGTCTCCAGTGCTGCCTTCACTTCTTCCATCTTTATGGCATCTTCACCACCATTGGTTTTCTCTTCTGTGTTAGTGGGTATCATTTCTGATGCTTGACCTTGCTCACCATCAAGGAGTTCTGAGAAATATTATTTCCATCTTTCCATTACATCATTCGGGGCAGTAAGCAATTTGCCTTGCTTGTCCTTCATAAATTTAAGAGGGCACTGTTTTTCCTTCCTGGTGTTCTTTAGGGTCTTATAGAACAATTTCTGGTTTTCTTGCGCATCTTTTTCTAGCTTAGTCTCCAAATTCTTCCCATGAATTCTGTTTTGCCGCTAGCACCTTGTTCTGTGCTGCTTTTCTGTGTCTGAGATTTCTCTATATTTCTCTATTTTTCCTGTTGTATTTTTAGCTCCTAAGTATTGTTTCCATGCCATTTTATTCTCTCTTATTTTCTCTTTGACTTCCTCTGTCCACCAAGGTGTCCTCTTTCTCTTGTTCCCAAGTCGGACTTCAACACAAGCTTCTGCAGCAGCTGTCTTTATGATATCCTTGAATTTAAGCCAGAGGGTTTCCAAGTCATCAGGTTGTTCTTCTGTGTTTCTCATCGCTGTAACAATAAGCCCCTGATATCTGGTCATAATTTCTGGCTCTCTCAGCTTGTAGGTCTTAATGTTCATTTCTCCTGTTCGTTTACTTGGTTTCTTGCGTGATGTTAGGCAGTTCCTAGGCTGAGCAACTCTTTCAGTTTGTTCTTTTGATTGTTAGGAGGTAGTGATCACTTCCAATCTCTGCCCTTCTCCAGACTCTAGCATCCCGGACATACTTGAATCTGATGGGTTATAATTAGTATATATTTTGTTTTCAATGACTTTCATTTCTTATAAGTCATATTTATTATAAGAGGCGAAAGCAGCATTCTATAAAATGAAATGTATTTTATACAACAACTCTTTGTCAGTGGAAGTTCGAAAGAGAGTTCTTCAGTCCTGGCACATGAAAGTGGGGCATGGTCAGTTAGTAAACAAGTAGGAAAAGCATCACGTTATGGCCAAGTGATACTGCCCCTTCCTGTCAGCTTCAGACGTCGTCAGTTTCCTGTGGTAGAACATTTAAAGATACACGAACATTTTACGGGTAAACATAAAAGAACTATTTCCGGTAATTAAAATCACTTCTCTCCATGTCATTTAGGAAGGTTGCCCCATGGCTTCATATTTAATACATCCATACAATTTTTACTTCAAAGATCTGATGATGGTGACCTGTAATAAAATGACCAAAGTAGAAATAGTGCCGTTTTTAGGACATGTAACAGAAAGAGCACACTATAATTAAAAACTCGTCAATTTTGACGGGTTTCTTACTTGTTACAGTATATATTTCTCAAAGAATGTCATGTCCTGTCCTGTCCCACAATATTTTTTCTTGCACTCTAGAAATTATATAAAAGTTGTGCGCTTTTAGCCTTTGCACAAACTACGGGACGCTTTATATAACGCGCATCTTTTTTCCTACCAAAGTTGCAGTTGTATTTTGTATAATAAATAAAAATTGCAAAGTAAAGTGTCCAAAATCTACAATATATTTCATTGATCTTAATTTTAATAAGTTGCTTAACTGTTTCCCTTTGATAGAAAAAATAAATTACGTCCCTGATAAAACCAGAATTAACTTTTTTCCAATCAAAGTTGCAGTGTAAAATTACGTAAAAGTGATGCGCTTATGACCATTGTACTAAATTGCACGACCCCTGAAAGTGCGCGCTTTTATTTTTGCTAATATTCTTCGGTACAACTCATTAGTGAAGCGTAGACAATTTTTTTTTTGGTTTGATTTGAAGATGAGAAATATAACCCGTTCAACCTCTAATGGGTTATAATTAGTATATATTTTGTTTTCAATGACTTTCATGTCTTATAAGTCATATATATTATAAAAGGCGAAAGCAGCATTCTATAAAATTGTAACGTTATTTTGGTTGTTTCCTTTTATTCCTCTTCTTCCTCTTTCTAATCTCTACATTTATTTCCTTATTTTACGCATATAAACCTGTGCCCCGTCAGCCCTCAATCATCAATTGACATCTGTCCATACTGCGATAGTGTTATTGCACGGCTAATTGACCATCCTTAAGGATTAATTGTAATCGCTTAAGTTGTTGAACCAGATTTGACTTCATATGGTCAACGTAAAAATGACTAGCCTTTTTCACGTAACTATTTCCGCCCTACCCAGACGTAGAGATTAAACATATGCGGTGGTGAATGCTTAACGCAATACTACTGAGTCAGACTACAAAAGAAGACCAGTTTGTTTGTCTGAAAAAACGTCTGTAGTCAGTGATATGTCGCCAATTTATCTGTCGGTGACCGAAATGAGGGCAGGGAAGAATTGCGTAAGCATTTCCGCTCCGATTTTGGTAATGATAATTATAGATGAAATCCAGCAAGGGGACACATATTAGCGATGGCAAGATTTGAGGGATAAGTTTGCAGATGGGTTCTCCAGTGTGTATAAGAGTGAACGGAAAGAACATCGCCATATATGGTTATGTTTCATTGCGTGACATGATATTCTTAGAATATCTTACATCATGAGGGTGAAAGTAATATTTACAGCCCCTATCCACCCCGTTCTAGCTCAGGGATTGCATCAATTGAGAGCAAGAAATAGACATTCGTTTCGATTGGAAGTTTTGTCGGAAAACGCCATGTGGAGGCTTGGAGAAAAACGGAAAAATAACCTAGCAAATTTAGAGGAAGAAACATACTGCATTGCAATACGTCAAAGTAGCAACTCCCAGGAACCAGAGAAGAATAGGACGAGAAATCCAAATTAAAAGGCCAGGACAGAGTATTTGGGCATCTTCAAGATTCTAGAAGTAAAAACTGACTTTAAATACAAAAACTGTAAACCTAGGAATCGAAGCACCCGTCATAATAGGAATTCTAAAATTACCCAAGATCAACTGTTCAAAGCATCTAATCTAAGTTGCTGTGTCCATTCATCTGTGCCAGGAGATTGTAATTTCCCAAACATTGGGGTAGGTTGTAACATAGATTTTACAAATTGAATTTGACGTGTGTGTACTTGCTGGTGGTTGTAAAAGTCCATACGAGGCTGTCAATCTCAAGATAGGAAAATAGTATATTCATAAACAACTACAGCAAGCGTTTGGTGATTGCTTCATGCCAGTTCGTACAGAGAACCAAAAGCAGTGGTCACCCTGGACTCCAAATGGAGCAGTAAGTTAGTGATGATTACATCACAGGTGCATAGTGTGTGTATTATCATTTTGTGAGATATATATAACTTAATAATGTTCCCCCAGGCACAAGCCATTGCACTCGCGCTGTCCTGACACATTTTTTCCATTAAATTAACCAAAAGAATGATGGTGATTTCTCATCATATTCCCTGACTTATACTGTATATGCTCAGGGAGAATAAAATTTCTGAGAAGCAAAAACTGGTGGACGGACAACGGACAGCGGGAAAGGCGCCTGATTATTCTTCCGACCACAATATACTTATATACTTAGCATTATATACTTAGCAGAAGCATTTGTTCTTTTTTTTTCCTTTAAAGTTCGTGGTACAAGATCAGTTTGTGGCACGTGTCTACGCTAATAGTCTGTGATTCAAGAATTGGAGGTCGACACTAACCACCTACAATTGGTCAAGTTTTGAAGATAGCTACGTAGACTTTAGGAGTGGTTACCTCTTTAAGTTTCTAGAGAAGTGCCCTCATCATGAAAAAAGACTTGATTGAACAAAAGCAGCAGTACTCACCGATTTTCAGCTAAGTGTTTAGTAAACAGACCACAGCAACGAAAATTTACTTTCCTTCAAGTATCGATGACGATAACATAATTTTTTTTCACCCCATCGGAACATAACCTTGTTTATTTTTAAATGTTACATAATAATTGATCACTAAATTTGTTATATGTTGTTTTACAAATTCCTCATTGATTCAGTTATTATAGATAGAAGTGCACACGTATAAATCCATATTTTTAATATATATATATATATATATATATTTACACCTATAGAACCAAAAATAATAATAAGAAGAAGAAATAGAATTTCACTGAATTAAATCAGTTGGGTGCTTGTACGACTTAAACTAATTTATATAATACCTTTTCACAAAGGTTGTCGGACAGATAAAAGTTAACATTGCTAAGACACATTCAGCATTGCTCTTGACTTCTGAAATATCTTGTGAAAACTCACTCAAGGTAGAAGCATCATCATCCTTCTATCCGCATCTCTGCCAAGACGCAAATTAGATACTCTAGATTTTGGCCATTGTTGGACCATCAATGCAGAGAAAAGGGGAGGCAACCCATGACAAAAATCAAGGCACATTCTATCAAATGAAATGTATTTTATGCAACAACTCTGTGTCAGTGGAAGTACGAAAGGGAGTACTTCAGTCTTGACACATGAAAATAGGTCATGGACCATTAGTAAACAAGTAGGAAAAGCATCACGTTAGAGCCAAGCAATACCGCCCGTCCTTTCATCTTGAGACGTCATCAATTTCATGGGATTTTGGCTTTTGCCATGACAATCAACAAAGCGTAGGGACAATCATTTGATCACGTTGGTGTATACCTACCAGAACCAGTCTTTGCTCACGGCCAACTTTATGTAGCCCTCAGGAGAGGAAGGAACCCAACCAATCTTAAGATATATATATCCAGGACACAGTCTACCAGGACAAGATTTTAAAAGATACACGAACATTTACCGGAAATGTTGTCATAAAAGAACTATTAGTTAATTAGTCAATTTCCGGTACATTAGATCAGTATCACTTCTCTCCATGTCATTTAGGAAGGTTGCCCCATGGCTTCATATTTAATCAATCAATCAATCAATACCCATTAGCTCCCCAAGGAGCATAGGCCTTTAACAAACACATGCCAAGTCTTCCTGTCCTGTGCCATCCGCTCAAGTTCTTTCCATGTTTTCCTCATCATTTTCACCTCTGTTTCCAGTTCTCTTCTCCATGTGTTTTTATAACCATTATTTCATTCATATTTAATGGATCCATATAATTTTTACTACAAATATCTTATGACGGTGACCAAATGACCAAAGTAGAAATAATGCCGTCTTTAGGACATGTAACAGAAAGAGCACACTATAATTAAAAACCCGTCAATTTTGACGGGTTTCTTACTAGTACAATAAATAATTTGCTGAATCGCCTTCAGCTGAAGGTTTACAAAATACGGGTCAAAACGTGTTTCTCACAAAAATTGGCGGAGTTTATAACAATGTAGATAACTCAGTTACCATTCTACAAATTCCTGTGAGACTCCCTGAAACAGAAGCACCATCTTTCTATTTATATCTCTACCAAGAGTAATCTTGAGCGAAGGTTGATACACTTGAAAATCTTCAACCTTTTATTCGAAATTTGACCATTAGTGAACCACTACTGCACAGCAGTGGAGACAACCCGCCACAGTGAGAAAAACTTAATAATTAGTAAACAAATTAAAAACACTCAACGAGACGAAAATTTCAAAAAAATATAAAACTTAAATTTGAATCGCGTACGATTGGCTGAGCAGTTAGAGCGCTAGCCTCTTGCGGCAAAGCTACGGTTGTCCGGTATTGAAACCGGGTAGCGTCATGATCCAATCTGCCCAGCTGTAAATGGGTACATGACTCTACTCTTGAATTAGGGAATGGAAAAGCGGCGAAGAAGAGAACATGTCATCCCACCTAAAAAAAACTTGCTCCTAGTATTACGAAGTCTCTAACACTTTACTCCCCTACGGCAGTTTCTGCTATGGGACTACCTTTATTTTATTTTATTCTTTTTTTTGTTTTTTGACACACATTTCTTGATCACGATACATAAAGCTCTCCATTACTACTCATATGTACATCTATTTATTTATTCAACGTTCACTCAGTGACACACAATTTCCCGCCAGTCCAATAAATACATCAATAAAAATAAAGCAACATAACAAAATGTTTCAATATAATAACCGTCATGCTCTTGTTCGATTGAAAAAAAAATGCCAACAGCCGTGACCCAATTACGTATCAAATCAATACCTGAAACCGTTTTAGCTCATTAACTATCGATTAAGTGCTACTCATGTCGACATGAACGCTGGCGTGCATCTATGCATGTGAATAGATTACCTTGACCTTTCACGCTGGAGTAAGGACAGCAGTATGCAAAAACAATTTATTTCCGATGGCTCCTCTGTAAACCAAATCATGAAACATTTACGTTACGTCTGGAATAACAATTTTTTTTTTTTTTTAACCAGCCAGAATTTGCGATAGTTGAACCTCGTCCAATTTTGCGTGGCGAGGTGGCACCACTTTACTGACATCAGTTGTTATTTATCTCAGCAATATTGTTTAGTTTACTATACCTTGTTTTTCTTCTGTCTTTTTAAAAAAATTTTTTCGTCAAGTTGCTTGCATTTTTCTACAGCAAAAGAAATTTATATTATCTGCAGGATGATCGAAAAGTCACTTTCTATTTTTAAATGTGTATATCCTCACTTGTTTCCATTGGATAGACATAAAACAAATGTGACAGCAATCAGCAATAACTGACATTCGACAAATAAGTTTCTTTTTTAAATTTCATAAAAATAAAAAAAAAATAAAAATGAAATCAAAATGGTTGTGACGTATAATGGAAATATAGCCTACAATATTTGACAGTCTTTCGTGACCTCGTTAGCGTTATATGATTTGCTAGCAAAACCATGCAATTTTCTGCCTGTTTTACTCACCTTTTAATCTACGCCTCTTTTCCTTGATCATAAACAAACGAAGCTGTTCACCAACTTTCGCGTCTGCCAGTCATAACAGGGAGCGAATGAGGTTTGTTTACCCAAGTTTCTCACGCGAGCTGATCTGTCAATCATCGATGCCTGACAGACCACACGTGAAGAAACCGAAGACCCTTTGAAGTTCGTACTCAGGTAGCCGGGAATTTCCCGAGTGGCTTTGATGTCGAGTCGCGGGGCTAAATCTTCGCGAGACCCGTTAGATGTGAGAATTCTTCTGATGTAGATTAGCAACGCCCGACAGAGCGACAGTAAAAATCTTTTATCTGGGGAACTCTGTTTACGATTCTCTGCTACGCACAATAGTGTGAAAAGTAGCATCCTCTAGAGATCAGATAAACATGACGAGATATAAACTGTGTCTTCCGAAACCAGCTATCAGTTGTCGCTCAGAACTTTTCGGATAGTCTAAACACGTAGACTAGAACCATTGTGGAAGATGTGTTAATAGATTTCGTGAGGATCTTTATTCCGATATTCTGGTAATAGAAATTAGCATTTACGTGATTTAATGTGTTAAGTTTTACCATTATAATTCACTGTGATTTTCTAGCGTTAAAACTAGTGAAATAAAATAACGCGTAGCTATTTTTTTTCAGATGTGCAGTTAGAATGTAACCCGCTTTCTCATACAAGAAGAGACGGTTCTAGTTGACTGATTAAGTGCTAGGGCGACTATAGTGACAGAATAGAATTCACGTTATATTTCATTTGTGTATTTATTAAAAGTGACTATTATTTAATATCAAACGACTAAACAAACAGACGCCGACAATTTAATAGCTATTAACGACAGGCGATATTTTGTAAGTGTGCGTATGGACAATTAAATAATAATAGACATTGTACGCTGATCGTTAACGCGAGCTAGGAGCGGTGAGGGCGCATACCTTCACCCGATCTAGACACGCCACGCTAGCGCAAGCTGACCGGATAGGAATAGGCTGAAGACGCCGGGTGCCTTTTAATTTTAATCAGAACTGACGGAGTGGATAAGAGATCGTCTTGTCCCCGTCTGTGCGCATATATGTAGATACATAGAATAGTAGCATTTTTTTCATAAATGTTCTTTTACTCTTAAGCAGACCTGATCACAAGAGCGGCCAGCGGTTTTCTATTTTGGTCCTTTTCTTCATTTACTGAATGGTTAATGTTGTCTTTCTTGGCGTGTGCATTCCCAAGTTCATTTGTGAACAGGATAGGGCAAAGATATACCAGCAACATTTTTAACTTGTAAATTTAACTGGACTTATCAATACCCAGATATATTTTCCAATTTTATCAGCCCACAGGGGTTGTGCAGAAATAATAACATTATCTGACTTTTGACAGTCGTATCAGTGGATTTATCCAGAAAGTTACGCTGTTTCAAAGCGGCACTCACCATAGAGTCAGCCGATAGGATTTACCATCATTTATCGATAGTAACAATTCAGCAACCAGACGTTTCCCAATACCGGAAGTATTTTCCTCTTTTAACTGTGAACCCAAGATCACGTTCTTCTACATCAACTAATTGGCGGTGACATTTATTCATCCAGGGAAATTAAACCACCAATGTCGCCGTCCACCTATTAAATTTATTTGTCGAGGATGGACTGGGGCCAATTTGGGCACTGAACACTGACATTATCTATATATTTATATATATTCAGGATAATTTTATTTCCCAAGTGACATCACCAGAGTAGGTACGGAGTGAGTGAGTGGCCACGTATGTCAGAGAGAGTGAATATTTTTCTTTGTTACAGGAATGTTATCATCCTTGATTTTGCTTTAAAATTGTTTACTTTACTGAGCAGCATTTATTAGGAACTTCGTTTACCTTACTGTCTATTCTGTAATATAAAGCTAACCTTTGACCTTTGGGTTATTAATTTTTTTGGGTTCCTTTCTCAAGAGGGGGAGGGCACATTTATTCTGTTATTTTCCTATGTATGTAAATCTGATTTTATTTGATCTTTCTTTAGATATTTGATGTTGTCAAGTTTAATGATAATAAACAACAAAGAAAACTTACTTTGTGTGTTTGTCAGACCCATACCCAATTAACCGTAGTTTTTCACGTTTGTGTGTCTTGATGTCCCCTAGCTGTGTGTGTGTAGTTAAACTTATATTTCTATGGATAAGGAGGGGCAAGATTGTCTTACACTAAATTATAGTAGTATAGATAGGATGGAATAGAGAACCTTACTCATTCCATAGACATATCTTCTCCTTAAACTATCACCTGTGAAAATCTATTTCTTTTACCTTTATTTCTCACGTACTTATCACCATCCATTCTACTCAGGCGGGACCATAAATAACTTTCAAATCTATCTAATTTACGAAAATGGTCAATAAACTGACGTTGCAAGAGACAACAAAAACTGCTGCCCGCTATGAAATCATGTGTTGAATAGACTGGATCTGCCGTTGAGCTGTAATGATAATGTGACATATTATTTTATGTAAAAAAAAACAGCTAATTGTTTACATTTTGATGTTTGTTTCATATAAATTAGTTGGAAATGAGTAAAAAATTTCAATTTTAACATAGCAACTGACTTTTCAGTCACGGTGTTCATATCCGTCTAACATTCAGATATCAGACTGTTTTTTTGTTTGTTTTTTTGTTGTTGAGGTTTTTATTATCTTGTGACGAGGCACTTCCTATCAACCAAGACTTAAGTCCGTCGGTTATTTCACAGTGCAATTGGCGTTTAAAACAATAAGTGAACTATGTCAACTGCGGGACAGTGTTGATA
Source organism: Oreohelix idahoensis (assembly GCA_024509875.1). Taxonomy (NCBI): domain Eukaryota; kingdom Metazoa; phylum Mollusca; class Gastropoda; order Stylommatophora; family Oreohelicidae; genus Oreohelix; species Oreohelix idahoensis. The sequence goes on from JAMPIV010017304.1 coordinate 108,477, forward strand.
AAAACTAAGCCATGAAAGGGACTACTAGTTTCGGTCAGCTAACACTTTGAAGCCCTGAAAAGGGATTGTCACGAAAAGGACTACTAACGCCTACAATGTTGGTATATATTAAACCCTGAAAAGGAATAATAGTATCTAGCAGTGGGTGCCCAATAGAAATACGTGAGTTAATATCAAGGGCGGTAAATAAGAAGGTAACAAGGTAAAGATAGTCCCATAGCAGATACTGCCGTAGTGGACTTATGTGTTAGAGACTTCAACATACTAGGTCCAGTATCGAGAGATAGGGCCACCAGTTCCCTTTCTCGCTGCCTTTTCCTTCCCTAACTCAAAGAGCAGAGTCAGGTACCCATTTACAGCTGGGTAGACTGGAGCGTGTCGGTACCGTGATTCGAACCCGGTACCTTTGCCGCGGGAGACCAGCGCTCTAGCCACTCTGTCAGTCGGACGCTCAAATAAGTAGGTAAAATACAATAAATAAAAGTACAAACATCTCAAAATTCAACAGGGTAGAGAAAGCTACTCAAGAACATGGAAGAGATACACCACCAACAGATGTTAGAAAATCACACCAAACGCCAGAGAATTAGCAGTCTGGGAAAACAACAAATGTAATGTACTATGTAGAAAAAGGAACACTGTATACTCAAATTATAACCCATAACCGGGTATTGCACAAGTCACAGGATTTTCTCCCCTTGCCCTGCAGTGATGGGCCAACAGTGGTCAAACCTTAGAGTATCTACTGAGGGTCTTCTAAGATATCTACCTTTAGCTCAAGATTACTCCTGGCAGAGATGTGAATTAAGAAATCAAGTACTACCTGTAGTAGACCCTGGCCGTGTAAACTTTCTATCATCCCAGACCTTCTATGAGGGTAAGAATTTTGCTCGTTTTGATTAGTCCCAAACTGATTTAACTCAGTAAAATATTACTTTAATAGCTCTGCTATATGAATTTAAAATGACTGAGACATACGGGTGCAGTTCACTCAAAACGACTGAATCAACTATGAATTTGTATATATCCACATAACAAATTTAAAAAGTAATTATAGTTAACAATATAAAATAAATAATGATGGGGTGAATTAATAATCATCTTTAAAATTTCATCACTGGTGATTATCTGGATAGGGGTTTTTCGCAAATTTTCTTAAAGAAAAGAGTTTAAAAAATGTAACACGTCGGTTGATTTCTGCTCCAGCCGATGTTTTTTATTTGCAGGTTATGGACTGGTTTTTCTCGACTGGTCAAGTCTGGTGGCCGCAACATGTTTTTCGTAGCATCGTAGTGTAATTATGAAGATGGCCCAGCATCTTCAAGACCCGCCTGATGTCTAACTTTGACTGAAAGCCACTTATACCACACACTTATTTATACACTAGTACCACCAATTGGTACCACCAACTGGTATCATGAAATAAGAGAGAAACACATACCGTCCTGAGCATTGCGTTTCCTGACACGAAAATCAGCCCCCCCCCCCCCCCCCGCCCCCCCCCCCCCCCCCCCCCCCCCCCCCCCCATCTACCTCAGAGCATTGTATTTCTATATGGTTACATATACATTTGCACTAGTTGAAAGGGTTAATATAATTAATAAGTATGTACATCACTTCTTTCATCATCCTCTCCATGCTCCATATGGAACGTGGGACTACCTCTGCTTGTGGTTCTCTATAAGAAACCCGCATCAAGCAGTCACGAGCTCTTACAATGGTGGTTCATGATACCATCATTCTATATGCTGAGGTTGCCAGCCTCGCATGAACGTGGACATCCACTAGCAATTTTCACATGTTAATAATGCAAAATATAGAATTATAAAATATACAACTCACCCCAAATATTTCGGGCAATACAAAGACTGACTTCTGACTCAGAGACATAGTTAAGGCAACTTGGTTAATATTCCTCTTACACATGGTCTGTGGTTTTACTTTGCAAATAGAATTCCACTATGACTTAGTGTTCAGGTTTCAAGGATTCCGTATTAATAAAGGGAGAGTTTTCTTGAGAGTAAGTGCACAAGATGCTCACACACGTTGTCCGGTCCTTTAAAGTGGAATCCTGATCTTATTTCTTATTCTGTCTTCTCTGACCGTCTTCTTGACGAGTTGAATTTATCAGTGCCGTCAACTCAAAAGACGCTAGATTATAAGGCAACATTCCGCCCACGCATCCACATTGCTACTATAGGACAGGGCTCCAATAAAAAATGTTGTATTTTAACATCTCAAGTGCCAAACCAATAGTATTAAATTAGCGTGTTTTGGTATGGGTATCTCCCCTACCCTCGCATGGAAAAGTCCGTTGTGACACACCAAATGTGATGTTTACAAGTCACTTCCCATATAAAGTATTCTCTCTTCCGTTGACTATCAATTATGTTTACACTCACGACTCCACAGATCCACCACAAACAATCTCTTTCAAGATGGAAAGTTATCGTAACTTTTGCCTACATCAAGTCTGCCCGGAAATAATTATGTCTTTTACCTAGTCCAGCAAAGGCTATAAGCAACAAACTGGCCTGACAGCAAATATTACCAATGATAAGACAATCGGCTGTGGCCATCTCAAGGTTGTTTACTTATTAATCGGGAGCCCCCACGCACTGTCTGGTCGGAAATGTGTTACGACTAAGACGTAAACAGCATTTCACTCCACAGACCCAGGTGTCAATATGGGTTCAAACGAAAGTGATTAATTACAATAATCAAAGAGGATGGGCGAATAAGTCCGACATGACAAGAATTGAAGGGAGTGTAAACAATTGTGACGATATTTGTGTATCTCTTTCTACTGTCTTCGTTCTCTTCTGCAGTATCAACTTATTTCTTTTTTTCTCACACTCATCGTCCTATTATTTGGCATATTTTATGCACCTACATTCTTGCCTAGTTACTCCCAGACTTGTTTACGTTTCACCATGGGAATCGTAGTATTACAAGGCTAATTAGACAGGCCAACGGATAATACTTTTATAACTTAAGTCGTGGAGCCACCTTTGAAAGAGACGGTCACTGTTGACTCAAGGTGGTATCGCACGATCGACGAAAAAAAAGCCAGACTGTCTGTCTATGAAATCCGTCTAGGAGATGTACGTATACGCAGGTGATAATGAGGTAATACTTCCGCTGGACCATTTGTGTATCAATAACACAGATAACCCGTGTGGGGAGATTATGTTGAGAAAGGTATTTGCCAGGAAATAAGTTCACCGATGTGTTTGTGAAGGATAAATGGGTATGGGTGGGCCCAGTCTAGGTAAAGAGTAAAGGTTGACTGATACACGAGAATGTATAGAAAATAGATTTCACAGGTGGTAGGTTGAGGGAAAAATATGTCTATGACCAACACACAATGGGTCTGACCAACACACAAAGTTAAGTTTTCTTGTTGTTTATTATCACTAAAACTGTTTTTACAACATCAAGTTACCCAAAGATATAAAGAAAAAGCATTTACATATAGAGGAAATAAAGAAGAGTGATGAGCCTTCACCGTATAAAGGAAAATAACCCAAAGAAAATATTTACCCACAGGTTGAAGGTTAGCACTAGGTTTACAGAATAACAATATTGGTACAATAAAGACCAAGTAAAGTAAACAAAATCAAATCAAACCACCAAAGATTAATAGGTAATTTCCAGCAACAATAAAATAAACACACACTCTCTCATTCATGTGGCCACCTATTACACTCTTACCTTTAAGTCCCAATCGACTTTAAATATCCTCAGCGGTTCGACGCGCTTGACCCAATCGACTTTAAATAGCGTTTAGTATAGTGCCTCTGTTTGAGACTGTTTCTAATTATAACTACCCACAAACCACCCAAAACGTCATTTCCGACTGGAAGTTTATTGTTTTAAATACCGCATGTGTTTAAGAGTGAACGTGGTTTCTGTTTTGAGATATTTATTTTAGATTTTTAAAGCGATTTTTTAAAGCGCATATTTTCTATAAAAAAATGGCCACACCCACTTCTTCTTCGAATGGTAGGCTCAAACAGCTCACGTCAGATCAAGCTCGTAAGTTATTTGAAGAAATTTGTGAAAGTGAATGCAGTATGTATTCACGAGATAGCGAAGACGACTTTGAACCTGATATCGACTCTTCGGAAACCGAGGATGATATTGATAGGCCTAATGGAAGGTCTGGTGTCGATAATGAAGTTATGGATACAGGAGCATGTAATCAGACTGCAATAAATTCAGATAATATATCCAAGCCAAAAAGAATCAGGAGGGATGGAAATAGGCCTAATGATTTCGTTAGTAGGACTAGGCCTAATACAAACAACGCGGTTTGGCATTCGGTCACCACTGGAGAAACTAAAGCAAATTTTACTTTTCGCCAGACGAGACAGAACTAAATCCAGGTCTGTATAGTTTGCAAACACCTCTTGATTTTTTAAAATTTTACATGGATGATGGTGTTGTTAGCACTCTGATAACCAGCATTCATTCCTATGCTGCAAAAGTTGTTGAAACAAACAACCCACATAGAAAGTATTCATTGTTCTCTTCATGGACACCGCTGACTTATTATGAATGGCTCAAGTTTACAGCTGTAATGATTGCGATGGGACTGGATCGAAGACCAAAAATCAAAGACTACTGGCGCACCGCAGGAAATTTTTATACACCTTGGTACCACGAGATGTTTTCGAGAAACCGTTTTCAAACTATTTATCACAGTATGCTGCATGTTTGTGAACCAGAAGATCAGGGCGCAGCTAAAATTGAGCCATTTGTCGACATGCTATTGACCAAATTTCAGAATGCTTTCTATCCATTTGAAGATGTTTGTATTGATGAGATGGTTATAGGATGGAAAGGTAGGTTAAGGCACAAACAGTTCAATGCAAGCAAACCTCACACATACCATATCAAAACATTTGGACTTTGTGATTCAGCTACCGGCTAGGATGCACCGGCAGACCCCATCTTTGTACAAAAAATTGCTTTGTAGCTTATCATAAGCAAAACAATATATAGGGTATGCCTAGATATGAAAGAGCTTTGTAAATAAAATTTTCTTTTCCCTTTTTTTGATGTTTGATAGGGCCTACCATTTGAAATTTTCATTTTTGTTAAATGCTAGGGACTTTTTTTTTGTAATTTTTATTTTACTTAGGATTTAATTATAAAATAGTGTTTATTTATAGGCCCCTAGTGTTAATGTATTTAGAAAAAGTGATCTTTTGTGATTTCCTATGGATTTTGTGCTTTCCTATGGATTATGATTATGTGTTTTCTTATGGATAATATCTTCAGAAGAGGAGAGGAGCAGCTCGGCAAGGTAAGAATATATCTATTTCTTTCAAATTTACCTGCTTCTTATTCAGCCTCCATTTTACTTTACATTTTACTAACTAATAAGTTTTATTGGCCCAATGGGCTGATCACCCGCTGGCTTGTCACACCGATTACGGAAACAACGGCAGATGGATCTATTTGTTGTTGCCCTAAAGACGCCGCTAGGCGTGATGGGAAACTACAACAGAGAAAATCAATCTGCTGTTGCCCTTAAGACGCCACAAGGCGTGATGGCCTCTGACTGCTTGGTCGGTCTTTGGCTAAGGACGGAAGAAGAGAAGAAGAAGTTTTATTGATAAATTTAAATTATGCACAAGATGCAGTCCCTACTAACAATTATTCATGTGTAAATAATATCATTCCCATCTTTCTGATGTATAAACTGAAATTTCCTCTTTTTTACAACAATATGACCTGTTGTTGTAATTTGTGAAATTAATGATCTTCTGAGTGTTTATTGATTAAAAACTGATTGAACTTTGTTAGAATACTTCTGTTTGAGACATTTTTAAACTTTACACTTGGATATTCTCATGAATAACAATTGTAGAAGAATTTTAATGAATACTTTTAGTCTAATTTTGCACCGGCTTCTTCTTTTGTCCTCCATTTTACCTTGAATAACTAATCATTTTTTCAATGAAAGCTTTTATGCTTGTAGCACAAGAGTAAAGTACATCCAATTACCTTCAGTTTCATATACAACAACAAAGTTATTTATACATTTGAACATTTAAAAAAAATGATTTCCAAACAACAACAATAAAAACACACAGGGTTGACAATTTCCTCTTTTTTGCAACAATATGACCTGTTGTTGTAATTTGTGAAATTAACAATCTTCTGAGTGTTTATTGATTAAAAAACTGATTGAACTTTGTTAGAATACTTCTGTTTGAGACATTTTTAAACTTTACACTTGGATATTCTCATGAATAACAATTGTAGAAGAATTTTAATGAATACTTTTAGTCTAATTTTGCACCGGCTTCTTCTTTTGTCCTCCATTTTACCTTGAATAACTAATCATTTTTCAATGAAAGCTTTTATGCTTGTAGCACAAGAGTAAAGTACATCCAATTACCTTCAGTTTCATATACAACAACAAAGTTATTTATACATTTGAACATTTAAAAAAAATGATTTCCAAACAACAACAATAAAAACACACAGGGTTGACAATTTCCTCTTTTTTGCAACAATATGACCTGTTGTTGTAATTTGTGAAATTAACAATCTTCTGAGTGTTTATTGATTAAAAACTGATTGAACTTTGTTAGAATACTTCTGTTTGAGACATTTTTAAACTTTACACTTGGATATTCTCATGAATAACAATTGTAGAAGAATTTTAATGAATAATTTTAGTCTAATTTTGCAACGGCTTCTTCTTTTGTCCTCCATTTTACCTTGAATAACTAATCATTTTTCAATGAAAGCTTTTATATATGTAGCACAAGAGTAAAGTACATCCAATTACCTTCAGTTTCATATACAACAACTAAGTTATTTATGCATATGAACATTTTAAAAAATTATTTCCAAATAAAAACACACCGGTTTGACAATTTCATCTTTTTTACAACAATATGACCTGTTGTTGTAATTTGTGAAATTAACAATCTTCTGAGTGTTTATTGATTAAAAACTGATTGTACTTTGTTAGAATACTTCTGTTTGTGACATTTTGAAACTTTACCCTTGGATATTCTAATGAGGAACAATTGTAGAAGAATTTTAATGAATACTTTTAGTCTAATTTTGAACACCGCTCTGGCGACCGGGTGATTCAGGATCAAACCCGGGCGACGGCATTTGAGGATTTTTCGTCGACCGGGATTTGGACTGGATTAACTCGAGACCTGGCGAGGACATTTGAAGGAGTGTCGTCGACCAGGGACTGGCGGCTCCTGAGCCGACCCAGCTCTAATGGGTACCTCCGAAAACGGCGAGTATCTGCCTGAATGGCAAGGGACACTTGTCTCTGTACAAGAAAATAGGATACTCACGTAAAAATCAATGTCAGGTTAGACATTAAAAAAATAACCTGAGATTTCGCCTCGAGTATTAGCGGGCGTACGAAAAAAAAAAAAAAAAAAGTCTAATTTTGCACCGGTTTTTTCTTTTGTCCTCCATTTTACCTTGAATAACTAATAATTTTTCAATGAAAGCTTTTATACTTGTAGCACAAGAGTAAAGTACATTCAATTACCTTCAGTTTCATATACAACAACTAAGTTATTTATGCATATGAACATTTTAAAAAAATATTTCCAAACAACAACAATAAAACGCATTGGGGTGGCCATTTTTGCTTGGGCCAAACCCACTTTTTTGCTTGGGGCTGAAAGAGTTAACTAAAATAAGAACAGGTTACTGTACACACACAACAATATGTGACAACAATGACACACAAACGTGAAAAAACTAAGGATAAATGGGTATGGGTCTGACCAACACACAAAGTTAAGTTTTCTTGTTGTTTATTATCACTAAAACTGTTTTTACAACATCAAGTTACCCAAAGATATAAAGAAAAAGCATTTACATATAGAGGAAATAAAGAAGAGTGGTGAGCCTTCACCGTATAAAGGAAAATAACCCAAAGAAAATATTTACCCACAGGTTGAAGGTTAGCACTAGGTTTACAGAATAACAATATTGGTACAATAAAGACCAAGTAAAGTAAACAAAATCAAATCAAACCACCAAAGATTAATAGGTAATTTCCAGCAACAATAAAATAAACACACGCTCTCTCATTCATGTGGCCACCTATTACACTCTTACCTATTTTGTATTTTCTCCCCTTTGGTCTGTGGTATCCCTTGGTAAATTTATTCCATGAACAAAATCCCTACTGTTTCTGTTGACTAATGTATCACCCCAGCTGTCGAGGATACAAATTGGCCCCAGTTCATCCCAAAAAACTAATGAGGTGAACGCCGAATAAGTTTACTTCCACGATAAATCCTGGTGACGATATGAGTCATAAAGGGGTGTCTTCACTGTTCTAAAACTAGCACTGTTCCTCCGATGAGTGCACAGGGGAATGTGAGTATAGACACAGGAACTACAACTGAATATTTCCGTTGCGACAACTCTTGCAGTGTTGAGGGCGGGCGGGGAAAACAGTCTTGTTTCCCGCTCGTTCTGGGACTTCTATCTGGTTATAGGGTTACTACAAATATTGAATAGTGTGAGAATCCTTGGTGTTTACCGTTTTAAGGGGAACACTTCTAGAAAATCTAGAAAAATCCGGTTGTTACAAATGTTACAAATGATGATGATGGATTTTCTATCGGTTGACTCTTTGTCAGAGTGCCAGTCCTGCACAGTGTATATTTTAGTACTCCACTTGGATTACAACTGTCAGGTGTTGGGGAAAATAATAATAATGTTTCAGGTATACGCCACTGTTGGCTGATAAAAATAGTATCCTGGATTTGGTAAGTCCAGTATTATAATTTATAGTCAAACAGTATCTTCGGCTAGTACATTCTTAACCCTGGAAATGGAAAAGAAAAATAAAAGACCGCTGGTCCGTCCACTTGGGATCAGGTCTGCTAAAAATACAAGAAACATTTTATGGGAAAATGCTACCACTCTATGTAAATATAAATATGTATAGACGGGGACACGATAGTCTCTCCTCTGCTCTATCAAATACTGACGAATTTAAAAGATAAACGGTGTTTGTTCTACGCCTACACACACAGACATCGCTGGCCGCGGAGGTGGGTCGGACTGAGTCAATGAAGACTCTCCCGCCCCTTCTCGCGACTGGCTGTCATACGCACAGTGTGTTATTTATTATTATTTTCTCACAATGCGCCACGTACAAATTATCACCTATCATTTAATATCTAGTAAATTGTCAGTGTCTGTTAATATGTCGTATGGCATTTAAAAAAATAATGGACGCTGTAAAAACAATAATTAAAAAATGAAAATTTAAACAGTGTTTATTTCCCTCCCACTATCAGTCGTTTAGCCTCTAAGTCCGGTCTGGTTAACCGTCTTTTTTATCTCTCTCTCTCTCCTGGAGAGTTTAGTGATGCGTCGGTCTACACTGTAAACAAAATTTACCGTCTCGTCTCAGCTAGGTAGCGGTCGGGAACGTGGTCTAACATTTTAATTGAATATCTGGTTATGGAAATCGCTACGCGTTATTTTATTTAATTCGCCTCACTAGCAAGTAAAAAGATCTAAGTAAAGTATTTAACTGTATGTTTAAAGTATTTAAGTGTTTAACTTTAAATGCTATCACTGTAAAATACTTCTAACACTTAGCACTATTTACCAGAAAATCCAGAATAAAAATCTCCACGAATCACTTTTAAACCAATAATCCTAAGGAAATGGTTATGTCTACGCGTTAGACTTTCTTCTCAAATTCTGACTGACGACTGATGGTTGGGTTAAAGAAAACAGCAATATGTATCATTGGATTTCTTTCATCTCTAATGCGTTATTTCGCGCTCCTGTGTGAGACCACAAATTCAGAAGCTAGAGGTATCAAGATGAAAGGCTTTACGTTTCGGTCTTCCGGAGTTTCTCGTCTGGAGCTTTGACCGACATCAAAAGACTTTCTGTTCTACTAGCGGGTTTCCTTGTAGGATGCCCGTGTTCCCAGATCAAAGGATATTGGGGATTTTTAGATTTCCCATGAGCAAACTTCAAAGAAGTCTGTTATGTCTCTCTCTCTCTCTCTCTCTCTCTCTCTCTCTCTCACGTGCTGCCTGTCAAGTATTATATGATTGACAAATAAGCTCGCGTGAGTGAAACGCGGTAAAAAGAAGCGTGATTTGTTTCCTGTTATGACTGACAGGTCAACAAAGATGGTAAACACTGCGTTAGCCCGTGTTTACAGAAAAGAAGACGGGGACAAAATGGTACGTTGCAGAAATAGACAGTTGGTATAATGCATGATTAGCTAGCAAATCAGAGAGCAGCTATAAGATTACAATAAGCTGTCAGATTACTGTAGGCTCTTTTCCAGTACACGTCACAGTGATACAAAGCATAGGAGGCTGGCAACCTCGAAATATGAAAACAGTATGCTCAAAACCACTACAGCAAGCACTGGTGTTTGCTTTATGCTATTTCGCTCAGGAAAGCGAAAGCGGAAGCGACCCCAGACTCCGAAATGTGAATTTGTGTGAAATGTCTCAGTGAAATGAATACCTCACAAGTGCCTAGCGTGTATAGTATTTTGTGAGATATGTGTACTTTTATAATGTTAGTTCACGCACAAATCATTACACTCGCGCTGATCAAGCACACATTTTCCCATTAAAATACCCAGAAGAATATTGGTGATTTCTAATCATTTTCCCTGAGTCTGTAAACGCAAAGAATCTAATTATTCAGTGAGGCTAACTTTGGTGGGTGGACCGCCAGACCATGCGCCTGTTAATCTTCAGCCCACAAATGCACTTAGCAGAGGCATTTGTTCTTTTATTTTTCCTAAAGTTCGTGGTACGAAGTTACACTTATAAGAGACCAGTCTGAAGTAAGAGTCTTCGCCACAATCTCGCGATTCAAGAGCTGGGGTCGACACCAACTACATACAGTGACACGTTGTGAAGACAACCACATTGATATTAGGAGTGGAGTTCATCTAGACGCCTCCAAAGAAGATCCCTCATCACGAAAGACTCGACTACCAACCATTGCAGTACTCCGCAAGTTAAGTTTTTGTTAACAGGCCGTCGTAAATTTATTTTGAGAAAAGTCTTAGAAATAGTGGTCCCGTTTAGAGTGAAGAATGATTGTGAAGGCTCTGTGATAATAAGGGTTTTGGAGTAACTAGTTGATCCACAAAGTGCTGGGGAGAGTAAGGACAGACTCTTTTACGACAATCTTTTCTCTCCATCTACTCCTTAAACTCTCCTGGCTAAACAATTAATTGCCAGTTACCAAACACACCTGCGCTCACACCAATTTGGTGCTTCAAACACACGGACGCTACGTGAATACAAACTATGGTAAACAAATATGGGTAATTTGGGCTTGGGTCTTCCAACACAGTAAGAAAAGTTTTATGATGTTTATTTATCATTTAAATTAAAATCACAACAGGTATTATAGTACAGGCAATAATCATGGTTACAAAAATACAAATAACAAGATGGGGGGAGGGGGGTGTATGAGGAGGAGTATCCAATCTGCCCTTCCCGCTTGTATTAACAAAGAAAGACCCAGTCCAAAAGACAGGGGGGGGGGGTTATCAGAGTTAGATAATTTAACCCGACAGTAAATTTATTACTCTGATGAGAGGTGTTACAAGGTTAAGTAGGGGGGTAGGAAACAGGTCCTATTATTTTCTCAAACAATGTTTTCCCTTGACTAAGCAGAGTTAAGGGAGGGGAAATAACCAAAGTTAAGAGATCCCACTTAAAGAGAACAAATACAATGAATACGGTAAAAGAAAATATTACTAGGTAGGACCAATTATAATGTTTATAAATAACTCTCATTCATTCATGCACGCTCGTGATGGCCAACACTCAGTCTCTCACACACACTTACCGACCGTTGATTCTGGCACTCCATAGAAATATTACAACAGCAATTAAACACTCGACAAAATAGAAATGTCTTTTTTTCTTCGAAATCCAGCCCCAGATTAGCGAGTTTGGCTTGTAGCACATAGTCTCGTAATCGCTGGACGATGAAGCAGTAGTGGTTCTGTTGGTTTTAGGTAAAGTTTTTAAAGGATGGCACAGTCACAGATAGGGGGTGAGATCGGTGTGGTCTCATGTATTTTCACCGCTGGTGGTAGGAAACCTTCTTTAGCGTGATGACAACAACTGACCGGTGAGCTATGGTTTACTTCGAGGGTTTTAAAATCCAGTGAAGAAAATATGCACAGTCAGTGTTCGGAAGATTTCTATTTTCTTTCGCAGTAGAGCAGTAAAATAATACAAATATAGCTCTGGCAATGTTCTTCTCCAGTTAATCTTAATTTAATTGATGGCGTGTAAAAATTGTTCTTGGGGTTGCTTTCTTTCAGGTAATTTTAGATAGTGGAATCCCAACAGGATTGCCACATGATTAAAATTTAAACAGTCTCATCAAATTCTGGAGGGTTTTAAGAACCGAGTCTGGAGGACTCTACACAATGGTTTTTGCTGGGACGCAAAGGTTATGATCACCCTATATGAAAGATAGAAAACATGTAATTCATACCGAAAAATCAAATAACATTCTTGTCGTGAAACGAAGTGTAACCCACTACTTTGTTAATCACTATGTCGAGATACAGATTTGCTTCAACCAATCAACTTGCACCGTTCACCAGTCTCTGAGACAGAATAAATTAACGGCCATCATGTTCACGCAAGATGGCGGATTTAAACTGAATAAAATTAGGCTTTACAGCGCTTGAGACTAAACCGGAGGAAACCAATCAACTTGCTCCGCCAGGAACCAACCGAAAGCTTTCCTTAAGTATTTACTTGCCTATATAATCGGGCGGAATTTTATGCTAAACACGCAACACCAAAAAACGAAGCCAGACCGACCGACTGAAGAGGAAGAACCTGTCACTTTGAGTTATTGCTTACCTGAGGGCATCGACCTGCAACCTACTTCACTAAGTCGCGTCAAAACCTGGCCAGTTTAAAATCTTAGGAGGGTAAATATAATTTACTATTTGTAGGCAAATAGGCTTACAGCAGACATGTAATGGTTGTATTTGTTGTGTGTCATTATACTACCTACACCTGTATATATTTAATATATTTTGGGTTCACTATGAATGTATATGATTGATATAGACAAAGACTAATAGGACTCATACCTCAATCTATTGTCTCCTATAACTCAATCTATTGTCTCAAACGACTTCAATCTATTATCTCAGACCAACTGCAAATATAACCAAAACAGTCCTTGTTAGGACTCAATCTATTGTCAGTCTATAACTTCAATCTATTGTCTCAGATAAGACCAACTGCAATATAACCAAAACAGTCCTTGTTAGGACGCAAGCTATTGCTTCATCTAACTCCAATCTATTGTCTCCTATAACTCCCACCTGATATATCACCAAACAGTCCTCGTCTCTTATACTCCTATCAATAGAACATAACGTTATTGTTAGGATATATTATAGCACTTGTCAGAGAGGGCCTGGTATATTATAGGGGGAAGGAAAAGGTTGTATCACACCTAGGTGTACATATTATTGGATTTATTCATGTATTGAATTATATTATTGGATGTATTCATGTATTGACTTTATATTATTGAATGTATCCATGTATTAGTTTATCAGAAAGAATGTTTTGCAAATAGACACCTGTCTTGTCTCGCTATTGCCACATGCAGACACTGAGACACGCTCATATCATATACAATAGAAATAGGTGGGCTTGAGGACAGAAATTAGCCCCTATTTTTGCTTTGTTACAGGTTTATTTGTGTCCTAAAAACCTGAGGTCGTATGTTCGAGTCAATCCCGCTGCCTGGAACTTCGCAGGAGCATAGAGATTGTACAGAAGCTACATCTTTAGTCCCCCTCAGTCTTGGGTGGGCTAAAGTAACGAGCCTCAGCAGGAGTTGTGTGAACCAAACTACGGAGAACAGAACTGTTTAAGAGAGATGAGTACACATTAGTACCATTTCTGTCAGCATTGTGAGCATAGAAACTGTCAGTGATGAGAAAGGGACTTAGCATAGCAAGAGACAAAATAACAGCATAGCTGATAAGTGTTATATCCTTAATTAACAGCACAGCTGATATACATTTTTTGTTCCTATAATTGGAAAACTTGTTGTAAAATATTTATATATATATAAAATAAATATTTGTAAATCACATGTAAACTTACAATTCCATTACATCCCATTTTTTTCAACATTCACCCTTCAGCACAAGAGTAGATAGTGTATATACTAAATAAATACTTAGGAAATTGTATTTGAAGACTTGTCAATTTTATCATTGTTAAGCAAAATCTGTTTCCTTGTTTTTTTAATATCACAGTTAGTTACACAGCGGAGGTGGCGCTTTATGTCGGTCTCCTCTCTACTATTGTTTCGAGATCAGATCATTCACAGCCGTAACTAATTTGTGATACCAGTAGTCCTCTCAGACACTGGGACTTCACCATTTTCTGCAGAAATTCTATTTCTGTAATTGTCAGTACTATACTGATCCAAGAGTCAAATAAAACCTCTCGCCACACTGGGGGCTCGTTCCTGGGATATTTCTGTATATCTTGAGCCATACTTAGTCTATTCATCTATCTACACTCTAACTTGTGCCAACCATAGGTAACATAAGAAAATAATTTTTTGTTGTTGAGAAAATCATAATAGGATTTTTTTGTTACATTATTTTCGTAGGAGAAGTACCATTTAGTACTCAGTAAATAGTTGATGCTCACAAAGTTGCACGGAAATTTATTTGTTCATTTAAATTAATTAAGTTTAATTAAAATATTTGGTTATAGTAACTATACATACCCTCTCTAAGTAACGCCATGGCTGATCTAGTGAAGTTCAGGACTGCGATCATGCAGATGGGTAAGGAATTAAATTTGACAGGTGATGCTCTCACTCAGTATGTCACAACAGAAGTGGACAAACACATGGATAGGGAAGAAAGAAAGTTGCAACTAGAAACTGAAGCAAAGAAATTAGAGGCTGATAGAGAAGCAAAGAAATTTGAGGCTGAAGAAAGGCGGTTGCAAGCTGAAAGAGAAGACAAAAGACTGGAAGCTCAGAGAGAAGACAAAAGACTGGAAGCTGAGAGAGAAACCAAAAGATTAGAAATTAAAGCCAAGAAATGGGAGGCTGAAAATGAGGAAAGGAAATTACAAGCAGAGAGAGACCATCAGTTGAGATTAAAAGAGCTTGAAATTCAGGCAAATACTGGCAATAATGGTGGTAGCTCACCTCACTCTGAGAGTAGCTCCAGCCAGAGCACCTCAAGTGGGGCCATGAATTTTCATCTGGACCCATTTGTTGAGAAAGAAGACGCCATTGAGTCGTACCTGGATAGATACGAAAGACTAGCCACTACCTATGGCTTAGTGAAAGAAAAATGGAGTCTTAAACTATCTCAGGGATTGAGAGGTGTAGCCTACGATGTATATTTGAAGCTCTCAAGAGATGACCAGGAAGATTATGAAATCCTGAAACAGGCACTGCTTGTGAGATATGAAAAGAACTCAGAATCATATAGAAAGAAATTCCAAACAGCTAAACTTCTTGCAGGAGAAAACTATCACCAATTCTCTGCTAGATTGGAAACCTATTTGGAAAAATGGAGTAGTTTAGGAAAGTGTCAGGGTCTGAAAGAAATGATAATGATGGAGCAAGTGAAAGAGTCCATGCCTCAAGAAATGAGGAAGTTTATCATGGAACAAGGAGCAGAGAGATTGGAAGATATTGTAACTGTTGCTGAGAGATATCAAGCAGCTCAGGCAGAATTATTAGGAAATAAGAAGAAGCAGGGTGAAAACTTCAAATCACCACCAAACTATACCAAATATGAACAAAAGGACCATACCACAAGGAACAAACAAAGATTTGACCAAAAGGACAAAAACCCTCTAAGATCGGATAAGACACCTTACCGGAAGGAAGGAAAGTGGTGTAAAACTTGTCTAATGAGTAACCACAATACTGCGGACTGCAGAAGGAAGAATCCTCCTCATCATGCTGCCTGTCTTACAACAGGGAATCAGGGAAGGAAGGAAATGGCAGTAAGTCAGAAAGACTTCCATCATCCCCCTGTCTGTGAGGAAGTGACCGTGAATGGCACTCAAGTACTGTGTTTATATGACACAGGCTTGGACTTTGATTCAGTTGTGTGCTCTTCTCTAGTGAGTCCTGACCAGATAACCACAGAAACAGTGGAAATCAGAGGACCGATCAAGGGAGCAAGAACCATGACATTACCCATAGCCCGAATCAACATAAGATCTCGCTATGTGGAAGGAGAAATCAAAGCAGCAGTGATGGACGACCCTATTTACCCTTTGATTTTGGGGTGTAGGTATGTTTTCCTTGGAGAACCTATAAAACCTGTAGTTATGGCAACAGTCCAGACCAGGGAAAGCTCCAGGAAAATGGAGGAGAATCCTATCAATACTCATCCAGAAGAGATGAAAAAGGCTCAAGCAGCAGATAGCACCTTGAAGCCTTGTTTTGGCAAATTGCCTAAAGCACATAACCCTCCAGAGAAAGGAGACTTGTATATGAAGAATGGCCTACTATACAGAAAAGCTGGAACAGGACCTAAAGGGCATGGACAGCTTGTAGTGCCAAAATCTTACAGGGAGAAGGTTATGACGCTAGGACATGCTATACCCTTCAGTGGACATATGGGAATAGGGGCCACTGGACAAAGGATAGCCTGTCACTACTTCTGGCCAGGAATTACAGAGGACATAAAAGAATATGTAAGATCCTGTCCAGAATGCCAAAGAGTAGCTCCTAAGCATAGGACTGCACCCGCAACACTGGGAGAAATGCCTATTATGGGAACCCCTTTTGAACGTGTTGCAGTAGATATTGTTGGACCCCTCACTAGGACCAAGAAGAGAAATGCTTACATCTTAACCTTGGTTGATATTTGCTCTATGTGGGGAGAAGCAGTGGCCATGTCAGCTATAGATTCAAAACACGTGGCAGAGGCCCTGTTGATAATATTTACCCGATTAGGTTTCCCGCATCAGATATTGACTGACAATGGGTCTCAGTTTAAGGGAAAGCTAACACAAGAAGTATTCAGGATATTTCAAGCCAGGCACTATCATTGTAGTCCCTACCATGCCCAAGGGAACGGTCAAGTAGAGCGGTTCAATGGTACGCTAATTTCAATTCTTAGAAAGCTGGCGAGTGAAAAACCTGATACTTGGGATACATACTTACCCGCTGCACTATTTGCATATAGGGAAGTACCCCACCATTCAACTGGATTGGCTCCAGCTACATTGTTGTTTGGAAGACCAATAAAAGGTCCACTGGAAGCATTGCTGCGGACATGAACTGATGAAAAGGCAGAGGAAACAGTGACTTCCTCATACCAGTACGTCAACGAGTTGACATCTCGATTGAAAGCAGGTTGGAAACTGGCCAATGATAACTTAAGACAGGCCAGGAGGAAGCATGCTGCGTACTACAACAAAAAAGCAAAGGATAGGGAACTGGAGGTGGGTGAAAAGGTGTTATTACTGTTGCCAAGCAGCAATAATAAATTGCAGATTGGATGGCAGGGACCCTATGTCATACTGGAGAAACTTTCCAGGACCAATTATAAGATTGACAAGAAAGGAAAGGAGAAGGTATATCATGTCAATCTTCTTAAAAAATACTATGACAAGGAATCATCAGAAGTTGCACATATCATGACCCTAGCCATTGCAACAGAAATGCACGGTGAACCACTTCACTCTATGGAGTATCCACTCACAACTACAGAGGATTATGTTCAAGTAAATATTAGTGAACATTTAACTCCAGAACAGAAGAAGAGGGTTCAGAAAGTGTTGGAAACCCATGCTGATGTGCTCACAGATAAGCCAGGTCGAACGAATCTGTTAGAGTACGACATGAAGGTTACAGACCCTACCCCAGTATGCATGAGAACATACCCTATACCCTATGCGAAAGCCCAAGCACTAAGGGAGGAAGTTGATTATCTGTTGAAGGAGAAAATTATCTCGAAGTCAGACTCTCCCTATAGCTCAAGTGTGGTGCTATTGAGAAAACCGAGTGGTGAACACAGGTTATGTATTGACTACCGGAAGC
Source organism: Oreohelix idahoensis (assembly GCA_024509875.1). NCBI lineage: Eukaryota > Metazoa > Mollusca > Gastropoda > Stylommatophora > Oreohelicidae > Oreohelix > Oreohelix idahoensis. The sequence continues at coordinate 126,576 of JAMPIV010017304.1, forward strand.
TTAATGCGATCACAGAATCTCAGGTGGACCCATTACCTGACACCAACCAGCTATTCTCTACACTGAGTAAGGCTAGGTATTTATCAAAGGTAGATCTAAGCAAGGGATACTACCAAATACCAGTGAAACCAGAAGTTAGGAAAATGCTGGCATTTAGTACATCAGACGGACACTATGAGTTTAATGTACTACCCTTTGGGCTGAAAAATGCTCCCAGTATCTTTTCAAGAATGATGAGGAAATTGTTGGAACCTCTACAAAATCCCCATATCACTAACTTTATGGATGACATTCTTGTTGCTACAAACACATTTGAAGAGCATATAGTAGCGCTCTCCATGTTGTTTGACAGACTGAGAGCCACTGGATTGACTGCACGTCCAACCAAGTGCTATATCGGTTGTAAGGAGTTGGAATTCCTAGGTCACACGATTTCCCCAGGTCATATGTCTCCTGACCCAAAGAATATAGAGAAGTTAAAGAAGGCACCCAGACCTCAAACGAAGAAAGATGTAAGATCATTTGTGTCTTTATGTGGGTTCTATCAGAAGTACATACCCCACTTTAACTCTCTGTGTGGACCATTAACCATCTTAACGAAGAAAGGACAGCCTGATAAAATCCAATGGAATGCTGTTTGTGAAAAAGCTTACACAGAGCTAAAAGCAAAACTCACCAGCAAACCCATCCTTACTCTACCCGATATCACACAGGAATTTGTATTAAGGACGGACGCTAGCAGTATAGGTATTGGTGCAACTCTCTTGCAGAAATCAAAAGCCCAGCCGGAGGAACTTTCACCAGTCGCCTACGCCAGTAGGAAGCTGAATGCAGCTGAGTTGAATTACTCGACCATAGAGAAAGAATGTTTAGCTCTAATTTGGTCTATCAACAAATTTTCACCTTATCTGTATGGGACACACTTCATTGTCCAAAGCGATCACCAACCTTTAACATTCTTGGCTGCATCTAAAAAGCTAAATTCGAGATTGTTAAGGTGGAGTCTGCTTCTAGCGCCTTATTCCTTTACCGTGAATTACATTCCGGGAAGAGACAATGTAGGAGCTGATTTTTTAAGTCGACACCCTAGTACTCTGGAAGGACAGACGCAAAAGGATTAACCACAGCAGGGGTTTACACGTCAGCTATGACAAGTCACAGTTAGGAAAGGAGGGGGCTATGTCGTGAAACGAAGTGTAACCCACTACTTTGTTAATCACTATGTCGAGATACAGATTTGCTTCAACCAATCAACTTGCACCGTTCACCAGTCTCTGAGACAGAATAAATTAACGGCCATCATGTTCACGCAAGATGGCGGATTTAAACTGAATAAAATTAGGCTTTACAGCGCTTGAGACTAAACCGGAGGAAACCAATCAACTTGCTCCGCCAGGAACCAACCGAAAGCTTTCCTCAAGTATTTACTTGCCTATATAATCGGGCGGAATTTTATGCTAAACACGCAACACCAAAAAACGAAGCCAGACCGACCGACTGAAGAGGAAGAACCTGTCACTTTGAGTTATTGCTTACCTGAGGGCATCGACCTGCAACCTACTTCACTAAGTCGCGTCAAAACCTGGCCAGTTTAAAATCTTAGGAGGGTAAATATAATTTACTATTTGTAGGCAAATAGGCTTACAGCAGACATATAATGGTTGTATTTGTTGTGTGTCATTATACTACCTACACCTGTATATATTTAATATATTTTGGGTTCACTATGAATGTATATGATTGATATAGACAAAGACTAATAGGACTCATACCTCAATCTATTGTCTCCTTTAACTCAACCTATTGTCTCACACGACTTCAATCTATTATCTCAGACCAACTGCAAATATATCCAAAACAGTCCTTGTTAGGACTCAATCTATTGTCAGTCTATAACTTCAATCTGTTGTCTCAGATAAGACCAACTGCAATATAACCAAAACAGTCCTTGTTAGGACTCAAGCTATTGCTTCATCTAACTCCAATCTATTGTCTCCTATAACTCCCACCTGATATATCACCAAACAGTCCTCGTCTCTTATACTCCTATCAATAGAACATAACGTTATTGTTAGGATATATTATAGCACTTGTCAGAGAGGGCCTGGTATATTATAGGGGGAAGGAAAAGGTTGTATCACACCTAGGTGTACATATTATTGGATTTATTCATGTATTGAATTATATTATTGGATGTATTCATGTATTGACTTTATATTATTGAATGTATCCATGTATTAGTTTATCAGAAAGAATGTTTTGCAAATAGACACCTGTCTTGTCTCGCTATTGCCACATGCAGACACTGAGACACGCTCATATCATATACAATAGAAATAGGTGGGCTTGAGGACAGAAATTAGCCCCTATTTTTGCTTTGTTACAGGTTTATTTGTGTCCTAAAAACCTGAGGTCGTATGTTCGAGTCAATCCCGCTGCCTGGAACTTCGCAGGAGCATAGAGATTGTACAGAAGCTACATCTTTAGTCACCCCTCAGTCTTGGGTGGGCTAAAGTAACGAGCCTCAGCAGGAGTTGTGTGAACCAAACTACGGAGAACAGAACTGTTTAAGAGAGATGAGTACACATTAGTACCATTTCTGTCAGCATTGTGAGCATAGAAACTGTCAGTGATGAGAAAGTGACTTAGCATAGCAAGAGACAAAATAACAGCATAGCTGATAAGTGTTATATCCTTAATTAACAGCACAGCTGATATACATTTTTTGTTCCTATAATTGGAAAACTTGTTGTAAAATATTTATATATATATATAAAATAAATATTTGTAAATCACATGTAAACTTACAATTCCATTACATCCCATTTTTTTTCAACATTCACCCTTCAGCACAAGAGTAGATAGTGTATATACTAAATAAATACTTAGGAAATTGTATTTGAAGACTTGTCAATTTTATCATTGTTAAGCAAAATCTGTTTCCTTGTTTTTTTAATATCACAGTTAGTTACACAGCGGAGGTGGCGCTTTATGTCGGTCTCCTCTCTACTATTGTTTCGAGATCAGATCATTCACAGCCGTAACTAATTTGTGATACCAGTAGTCCTCTCAGACACTGGGACTTCACCATTTTCTGCAGAAATTCTATTTCTGTAATTGTCAGTACTATACTGATCCAAGAGTCAAATAAAACCTCTCGCCACAATTCTAAAGCGCGATAAATTTACCGTTAAGACTATTATATTCACTCGCGTATTTAGTTATATATATATATATATATATATTAAGAAAACACTTCGCGAGTCTAATGGTTAGACACACATCTATATACAGAACTTAACTTAATTAATTAGTTATAAATTCCTTCACGACTTTAAAAGTTAATTTAAGCGTTTAAGCATCTATTATCTTTTTGGATAATGTAATAGATATATCATTAAATTTTCAACTGGAAACTTTTGAGATAGGTGTAATTTAATAGATTTAAATTAACACAAAATCCAGGGAAATAAAAATGAATGTGGGTGCTGCACCAGTTATCACTATCGATAACTATGAATTGGCAGTGGTGCACCACTTAACATACCTAGGGTCTACCATCAATGACAAACTCTCACTGGATACAGAAATCGACAGCCGCATTGGCAAAGCTGCAGCTACCTTTGCCCGCCTCACATCGCGTGTTTGGGGAAACTCTAAACTCACAATGAAGACCAAAGCTGCGGTATATAATGCCTGCGTCACCAGCACACTCCTATATGGCAGCGAGACCTGGACGACCTATGCTATGCAAGAAAGAAGGCTCAATACCTTCCATTTGCGGTGTCTACGCCGCATCCTCGGCATCTCGTGGAAAGATAAAGTGACAAATGTCGAGGTGTTGTCACGTGCTGGCCTTCAAAGTATGTATACGCTTCTTAGACAACGCAGACTTCGCTGGCTTGGCCATGTTCGCCGCATGGAAGATGGTCGCATCCCAAAAGATATCTTCTACGGACAATTAGCAGATGGCAAGAGAACAGTTGGGCGACCACAGCTGAGGTTCAAAGATGTGTGCAAGAGAGATATGAGGGCACTGGACATGGATCCAGCAACATGGGAGGATGAAGCTGCCGATCGCACTAAGTGGCGATGCTATTTACGGCGCCACCTCAAATTGGGCGAAGAGAGGCTCACACAAGAAGCAGAGGTGAGGAGAAAACGTCGAAAGGAGCACCAGGAAAATAAGCAGCTGAGGGCTGTCATCTCAGGGGCGCATTCCCATAGTCAGTTATGACTGAAGGGGCTATTATTATGAACTAGACCACTGATCACTAGAAACTAATATATATTATACCGTTTAGCACAGAATAGAATTCACTGCAATATAGCCAAAAATCCAGCGGAAATCTAACAAGATTTTACTATAGCTAGTGCTTCTGTAAATCTCTGGCAAACAAGTGATAAAATTGCATTTTTCAGGGTCTCTATATATATGAAATGGAATGACAGATCGGGGGAGGGGGGGCATTGTTGCGCATATTACATACACATATTCTTTTGTATGGAATTATGCGACACACGGATTACTTCGTCTATTTAATATGGAAAATATATAGTTGTATTTATTTGTGTACGAAAATGCTTCCCTTGGTAAAGCTAGATAATCCATGATTGATTTATACGTTTGATTATATGGATGATCTCTCTTGATATTGATTCGGCGTATGAATAATTGAATTCATGTCAGTTCTCGTTTGTTAGGGCCAGAAAATAGATTAATTTTGCTTAGTATGTTTATGGTCCGAATTCATGTGTACTACTTGTCTAGTGCAAGAAGATTCAGTTTTATATTGTATATCTTTGTATGTTTAGGTCGGACTATATTCTTTGTGCCGGAATCTGGCGCAGGTATTCGTAGTCCTACTGGGTTGTAGAGAGTTCCGAAGTAGCCGCCAATAATGGCTGAGTGTTTTTCTAGGGCTGGTCCTGTTATGATTAAAAAGTGATTTGTGGATGATTTTTCAATAAGGAGGGAATGTCTCTGCGAGAGTATTGTGTCAGAGCTTCTTCTCATGTACTTTATTATGTTTAAATTCGGACTCCAGGTAAAGCCAGACCCTCTTTTCTTTGATGACCTTCATTCGGTTAGGTTTAGATGACAACCTAGTTTGAACGTCGTTGGTCGTCCATATGCACAGTTGAAGATGACAGGTTCCACTAGTATTCCTATCTACATGAAACAACTCTATTAATGTAGAGCTAGATGGAAAACTCTATGAAGTTATATATATATTCAAATGTTGAATTAACTTTGGCTTTATTATTATCCTTCTGTTCTGTTGGACGAGTGAGTGAAACTCAAAGAAGGTGGCCATCTTTGAAGTACTGTCATTGTGGTGCATCACTGGCCTGAGAACAGAATCTAACTCTTATTATCAGACAGTGGATCGGAGATCTTACCATCAAGGAACTCCGTTATTATGAAATAACATTATTACTGTCAAGAAAAGGTTCTAGCAACGAACCGCTATTACTATTCATGTATGTACATTTACTGAGTATGCGACGACAGACAACTAGAACGTCTGCCTACTGTCGTCCCATAATATATATTCATATGCTGCCTGAATACTACTGATGTTGCTACTCAATTATGCAATATGATGATGTCCTGTCAACCATGTACTGTCATATGCAGATGTTCACGTCAAGTGTGTGTGTCCTTAATAAAAGGTGCGAAAAACGTCAGCTGTAGTTCCAGCCATCATTGACTCGTATAAGAGTGTGTGAGTGCAGTATTATCTAGTGTCAACTACATAGAACAGTACACCATTCGCGTTGCTTCCACTCTCACACTACATCTACATGACCAGTAGATACAGTGCTGCGCAAGGTTGGGTAGTTGATCAAGTTCCCACGTAGATTACATCCTTCAATCATACAGTGGTAACGCAGATGTCGTGCTCCTTCTGGAGCCTCAAGGGAAACCGGTTCCAGTATGACAAGTGCTGTCCAAAACATGGAAGTCTCTCACCGGGTCTTTTACAGTAGTGGCCAGTCGATCACCGATACTTTACAGGCATGTTAGAATTTCACACTTTTTAAGAACTCAGGGAAAATACGAGATTCTACGCCGCCTCGTCCCCGTGATTATTCAATTCTCTGGCCGCTTGGTCTTTCCCGTTCGTTCCGTCTTTCGAGCGGTTCTCTGGTTGACACAGAGATGTGAAATGCCGGCGAGACTCTGCTTCGTCTGTTTGGGGACCAACGCTGCCTCTCTGATCGTTAACCGCTTTCATCGTTTGGACTAAGGCAACGCCCTTTTCAGGCGGTAATAAAGAAAGGTGAAGGCGGTAGTTGATTCTGACCGTTCTGAGGTAAAGCAAAAAGCGTGGCTTAACCTCCCCTTTAGACGATGTGCTCTGCTGGATGCACAGATGAAGGGACCTAACTGCTATCAATTGCTCTAGAGATAGCCGTGGGCGTGGTTTAACCTCCCCTTAAGGCCATGCGATCTCCAGAATGCACAGAAGATAACAGTCTACATATTAATAGCAAACGTGGTGGCGAGTCCACTCTGCTCTGACGCATACTAATGAGACCAGGTGGAGTTTCACGTTTCTGTTGTGCATTGCTAATGAGCCCAGGTGGAAGAATTCCCGTTGCCGATAAAATTACAACAATATTCGGGGGTACTGATGCTACGAGGGTTCTACAACATCATCTAATAATTCAGGGTCAGCTGAGTTTCATCGTCACACAATCGAAAGCAACGGACAATAATCATCACTCCCCAATTAAGTTTCACTGAAGACAATTTTAAAACCCTCTAAAGTCACTTTCATCCATATTTATTTAAATTTGTTAAAGACTAATTGATTATTAAGTATGTTATGTTACAAATTCATAGTTGATTCAGCTATTATAGATAAGAGAGCGCATATATGATCGAGAATCTTATATATATATATATAGTTACAGCCATAGAGTTACAGCCATACGTATAACAGGAATTTCGCTGGATTAAACCAGCTGGGGGCTCGAACTAGCCACACCATAGCTTAAAACTTCACAAAAGGTGCCGGATCAGATATAAGGTAATAGTGCTCTGCCCTATGCAGCATTGTTCTTGACGTCTGAATTATCTTGCGAACACTCCCTTGTGATAGAAACATCATTATTCGTCTATCTACAACTCTGTCGAGAGTAATCATGTGCGAAGGTAGACACCTTTGAAGACCCATTTTAGATACTCTTGAGTTTTCGCCACGGGTGGACCAATACTGCAGAGCAAAGGGGAGGCAACCGGTGACAAACAATGAATCGGAAATGCCAAATACTGTTAGAAGTGGAAAAAAAAAGTAAAGAGCACAGAATGAATTACAAGATGGTACAGGTAAATGTAACGTTCGAGGTTATTTAGTCACAGCATGCTCGAAACAAAATCCAATGCTTTGTGCAAGGCCCTAAAATCAAACAAACAAAATCTTCTAGTATGATGAAGATCGTCCGACTGACAGAGTGGTTAGAGCGCTGGTCGCTCGCGGCAAAGGTGCCAGGTTAGATTCTTGGTGTCTTCACGCTCCAATCTACTCAACTTTAAATGGGTACTTGACTTTGCTCTTGAATTAGAGAAGGAAAAGCCAGCGAGGAAGAGAACTGGTCACCTCATCTCTCGACGCTGGGCCTAGTTCTTGTTTAACACTTCACTCACCTACGGCAGTATCTGCCATGAAACTACCTTTACCTTGGCATGATGAAGCCCTGATAAGGGCTTGTCCTGAAAAAAAGACTGCTAGTTACGACAACGTTTTCCCGGTCCTCATTATTCGGGAACTTGAAGAAAATGAAATAAAAAACAAATAGTCAATACCAGGGGTCGGCTGACAGTGATCTGGACCCCAGAGCAATAAGGGTCATTGGGCCCCCTGACCTATAAAAGTCATTGGCCCTAACCACATAACAGTCGATTTAGCTACATGGAGACTGGAGAAGATTGGCTACCAATATGGGAAACCAAGCGCCAGGGGTCCAAACTTCCAGAAGCTCGCGAACAACATTAGACAGTCTCTGAAGCACAAGGACTAGATTGAAACCAGGCTGGGAGGAAGACAGACGATGAGATAGTATGGCTCTCTCTCTCTCTCTCTCTCTCTCTCTCTCTCTCTCTCACACACACACTCTCTGGAAAACTTCTACACCCCAGGGTAGAAGAGAAACTACTAAGTAAGGAGGCTAGGGTAGAGTGAGCCTCTACTAATGTGGGACTTGGGTACTACCCGATTGCTCGATCGTTCAGTCCGCCCTTAATCAATACGCGTTACCCCCTAATATGTGAGTGAGTGCATCTAGTAGATCAGTACTTTATAGCAACGGAAGGCAGCCCAGGAACTTTGATGATCTAGTTCAGAAAATCTGAGCTCTCTGAAGATCTGCCTTGATCAAGTCATATCTATGTTCAGGTTTAAGAGAATTCAGAATAAGTGCAGCCTATATTTAACTTTTATCTCTGCCCCACGATCTCCTTCCCATAATTCCTTCAACAAAGCGTTAGAAAATTCAAGCTAAAAGATATTTCACAGAATGTTATCTTCACTTTAAAGAAAGGATCGCGTTCCTATCTCATACAATTCATGATTTAAGTGATTTATTAAAGCTAGCTTGTGAGTTTACACTGTGTACGCCGGTATAATCCTGAGAATACCGCGCTTTTAAATGCCGTCGGGATAGGGCTATTCCGAAATTTTCTAACTTTAAATTGTCTCTTCTCCACCTCATTCACCTTGCGATCTACTAGTTCATCTCCTGTGATCTACTTGTAGATTGGTAACTAGCTAATGCCGTTTCCTGCTTTATGGTTTTAGATGTGTAGCCAGTTTATACAATATATATTCCCTTATATATGTTACGCATGTTCTATCAAAACCCTTTGGTTTTAGATGTCTAACCAGTCCATACACTTTGTTCTCCTACATTCGAAATACCTGGTCAGTATTTGGTTTTAAATGTCTAGCCAGTCTATACGCTTTGTTCTCTTACATACCTGGTCAATTAAAATTCTTTGATTTTAGATGCCTAGCCAGTCTTCACACTTTGTTCTATTACAGTCAGTCAATAGCCTTTGTTTTAGATGTCTACTCAATCTGTATGTGTTCATCATTTTAAGGCATATCTACATCTTTGTCTGGGTAAACATATAAAAGTATGTAGATCTATTGCTTCCCTTTTCGCACCAAATAGAACATGGAGATCACCACTGGAGTTGGTTTCCTTGTAGGAACACTTGCACTAAAGCATCCATTTGCTCTTACACCTGAGATTTCTTTAGTACTTTAATTGACTTGTAGAAATTGCCAACCCTATGGATATCGTCACTGTAGTCGTCTATACTTGATAATAGGAAAGTGATGACGGTATAGGGTCTATAGAAATGTCCCGATCATTCCATGACCTGTATTCCATAGTTGCTTGTATTGTTATGTATCTCCGGCGAGGCAATTGTTTGGGGTGCTTAGTTAGTAGTGTGTCATATCACGGTTAACTCTCGAGCCATTCGCATTGTCCCTGATTGGAATACTCGGAATGGCTACCTCCTGAGTTACTTTTCTGTTGTCTAATATTCTCGTTCTTTCGTACTTTCTTTCTTTCTTTCGTTCTATCTTTCTTTCAATCTTTCTTTCTCTCTCTCTTTCTATTTCTCTCTCTCTCTGTCTCTCTCTCTCTCTCTCTCTCTCGCTCTCTCTCTCTGCTGCTCATCTCTGGAACTATCTTCCACATTATCTGAAAGATAACAACCTCAGTCCCTATTCATACAATCGTAAACTTTTCGATTACTTTATGAGTTCTGATTATCTGCCCCCCTAATGTGATTATTTTTCCGAACAAATGATATAATATCGAATGTAGGTTTAATGATGATGATAGTGTTTTTCAACATATTTTGTTTCATGGTGATACTTAGTTTGTATTTTTTTTTTAACATACTTTATTTCATGTTTATAATTAGATACTGTGAATGTGAGTATGCTAGTATTTTACCTTTATAACGTTGAATTCCTTTAATTGATGGGTAAAATGTATGTGAGAATAAATGAAATCAGTATAAAAGACGAGAGAAAGGAAGGGCAGAATGTCAGACGGGCCTGCGTGCCCAATTCTCAACCCTTTGAAAATAAAGTTCGTTCGTTCGTTCGTTCGTTCTCTCTCTCTCTCTCTCTCTCTCTCTCTACCCCCTCTCTCTTTCTTTCTTTCTGTACCCCTCCCAGGCATCGGGTTTTCCCTTTTCTTATTTCTGTGTTCTCATTTGCTAAACCTAGACAATTCCCAGACTTCACAGTGCTCACTTTTTCTATTTAATTGTCATCGCAACGACAATATACTCGTACAACAGCAGCATTTTAATTACGTACTGATTAATTACATTTAAATGTCAGTGTCCTATTCAAGAACAGAACAAAATCAGGGGATGATGAAGCACCGAACTTAAATGAAAGCCTAAATAAATCAGCCCAAAGAATATATTCACCTTTATGAACGCTATACGGCTAATGCATAATATGCAACGACAGACATACAGTGCTGTTTAAACATAAATAAAAAAAACACATTATTTATATATACATTTACTTGTTACGACCTCTTTTCTTAAACTATAATTAAGCTAAGAAAGAAATATATTTGATTCTCAGTGATTCAAACTTTTAATCGAGTTCTATGTAGGTATGAAAAGAGAACTAATGAGAGAGGTCAAAGTTCGGCAGCTAAAATACTTTGGCCACATAAAAAGGCATAACACCTTGCAGAAGACCATAACAGAAGGGAGAGTTGAAGGTAAACGTGCAAGGGGAAGACAGCGCTATAAGTGGGAAGATAACATCAAGAGATGGACGGGAAAGAGTCTATCAGAGTGTACCACCAAGACAAGAGACAGAAGACGTTGGAGATCCATTACAGCCAACCTCCGTTGTGGAGATGGCAACTGATGATGATGATGTTTAATAAAAAGATAATAAAAATAAAAATATTCATAAAAAATACAGAAATCTGCAGTAATTCCTAAATTGTTGTCTATGATGGACAGACATACAATATAATAGGCTACTATTTACCGTGTCCACACAATAATGTTAACGAACTAACTGTAGGGCGGGAAAAAAAAACGAAAACAAAAACCAAACCCAGTAAATTAGTCCACGCCAAATTCTGTCCACTCTTCACCAATATTAATCGTTGACAGTTGTATGACGTCATAGCGTGTCTTGACAAACCATGCAAGTATAAAGATTCATTCATAAGGATATCTCAGCGGCTTTCAACCACAGTTCGAAATTATATTTGCTAACTGGCATTTTTTTGTTCATGTTGTATCTTTTCAGAGTCAAATACTGAGTAAAGGAAAGAAACATTTTTCTAATTTGATATTTTCATCTTAACTGCATGGTATTTTATTGAACTAAAAATCTCATTTTGTCATTTGTCGAAAGATAAACAAGATAGAAATATAGTCGGAATAGGAAATATGACATACGTTTTGTTTTAATCAACTTTCAGGTCCTGAAGGAACATAGACCTTTAACAAACTTTTGTCTTCATGTCTTCATGACTTCATGTCTTGTACCATCCGATCAAGGTCTTTCCCTGTCGTCTTCATGCCTTTAATGTCTGCCTCCAGTTCTCTTCTCCATGTGTTCCTTGGTCTCCCTATACCTCCAGTTCTCTTCTCCATGTGTTCCTTGGTCTCCCTATGCCTCCAGTTCTCTTCTCCATGTGTTCCTTGATCTCCCTATGCCTCCAGTTCTCTTCTCCATGTGTTCCTTGGTCTCCCTATGCCTCCAGTTCTCTTCTCCATTTGTTCCTTGGTCTCCCTATGCCTCCAGTTCTCTTCTCCATGTGTTCCTTGGTCTCCCTATGCCTCCAGTTCTCTTCTCCATGTGTTCCTTGGTCTCCCTATGCCTCCAGTTCTCTTCTCCATGTGTTCCTTGGTCTCATTATGCCTCCAGTTCTCTTCTCCATTTGTTCCTTGGTCTCCCTATGCCTCCCTTACCCCGGGGATTCCAGAAGCCTGGAAATGCTGTCAACAGGCGTCTCCAGTGTGTGTCCTATCCATGTCCAGCGTCTTTATCTCATTTGTTGTTCTACTGGCACTTGTCTAGTTCTTGTCATCAGTTCTACATTAGTGATCTTGTCATCAATTCCACATTAGTAATCTTGTCATCAGTTCCACATTAGTAATCTTGTCATCAGTTCCACATTAGTGATCTTGTCATAAGTTCCACATTAGTAATCTTGTCATCAGTTCCACATTAGTAATCTTGTCATCAGTTCCACATTAGTAATCTTGTTATCAGTTCCACATTAGTAATCATGTCATCAGTTCCACATTAGTTATCATGTCATCAGTTCCACATTAGTAATCTTGTTATCAGTTCCACATTAGTAATCTTGTCATCAGTTCCACATTAGTAATCTTGTCATCAGTTCTTCTTCTTCTTCTTCGTTCGCCCTGAAAAGGACGGTGGTTGCGTTGTGTCTGTTTACGTTCCACATTAGTGATCTTGTCATCAGTTCCACATTAGTAATCTTGTCATCAGTTAAACATTAGTAATCTTGTCATCAGTTCCACATTAGTAATCTTGTCATCAGTTCCACATTAGTAATCTTGTCATCAGTTCCACATTAGTAATCTTGTTATCAGTTCCACATTAGTAATCTTGTCATCAGTTCCACATTAGTAATCTTGTCATCAGTTCCACATTAGTAATCTTGTCATCAGTTCCACATTAGTAATCTTGTCATCAGTTCCACATTAGTAATCATGTCATCAGTTCCACATTAGTAATCTTGTTATCAGTTCCACATTAGTAATCTTGTCATCAGTTCCACATTAGTAATCTTGTCATCAGTTCCACATTAGTAATCTTGTCATCAGTTTCACTTTAGTAATCTTGTTATCAGTTCCACATTAGTAATCTTGTCATCAGTTCCACATTAGTAATCTTGTTATCAATTCTACATTAGTAATCTTGTCATCAGTTCCACATTAGTAATCTTGTCATCAGTTTCACATTAGTAATCTTGCCATCAGTTCCACATTAGTAATCTTGTTATCAGTTCCACATTAGTAATCTTCTCATCAGTTCCACATTAGTGATCTTGTTATCAGTTCCACATTAGTAATCTTGTCATCAGTTCCACATTAGTAATCTTGTCATCAGTTCAGCATTAGTAATCATGTTATCAGTTCTACATTAGTAACCTTGTCATCAGTTCCACATTAGTTATCATGTCATCAGTTCCACATTAATAATCTTGTTATCAGTTCCACATTAGTAATCTTGTCATCAGTTCCACATTAGTAATCTTGTCATCAGTTCCACATTAGTAATCTTGTTATCAGTTCCACATTAGTAATCTTGTCATCAGTTCCACATTAGTAATCTTGTCATCAGTTCCACATTAGTAATCTTGTCATCAGTTCCACATTAGTAATCTTGTCATCAGTTCCACATTAGTAATCTTGTCATCAGTTCCACATTAGTAATCATGTCATCAGTTCCACATTAGTAATCTTGTCATCAGTTCCACATTAGTAATCTTGTCATCAGTTCCACATTAGTAATCATGTCATCAGTTCCACATTACTAATCTTGTCATCAATTCCACATTAGTAATCATGTCATCAGTTCCACATTAGTAATCATGTCATCAGTTCCACATTAGTAATCTTGTCATCAGTTCCACATTAGTAATCTTGTCATCAGTTCCACATTAGTAATCTTGTCATCAGTTCCACATTAGTAATCTTGTCATCAGTTCCACATTAGTAATAATGTCATCAGTTCCACATTAGTAATCTTGTCTTCAGTTCCACATTAGTAATCTTGTCATCAGTTCCACATTAGTAATCATGTCATCAGTTCCACATTAGTAATCTTGTCTTCAGTTCCACATTAGTAATCTTGTCATCAGTTCCACATTAGTAATCATGTCATCAGTTCCACATTAGTAATCATGTCATCAGTTCCACATTAGTAATCATGTCATCAGTTCCACATTAGTAATCATGTCATCAGTTCCACATTAGTAATCATGTCATCAGTTCCACATTAGTAATCTTGTCATCAGTTCCACATTAGTAATCTTGTCATCAGTTCCACATTAGTAATCATGTCATCAGTTCCACATTAGTAATCTTGTCATCAGTTCCGCATTAGTAATCTTGTCATCAGTTCCACATTAGTAATCATGTCATCAGTTCCACATTAGTAATCATGTCATCAGTTCCACATTAGTAATCTTGTCATCAGTTCCACATTAGTAATCATGTCATCAGTTCCACATTAGTAATCTTGTCATCAGTTCCGCATTAGTAATCTTGTCATCAGTTCCACATTAGTAATCATGTCATCAGTTCCACATTAGTAATCATGTCATCAGTTCCACATTAGTAATCTTGTCATCAGTTCCACATTAGTAATCATGTAAACAGTTCCACATTAGTAATCATGTCATCAGTTCCACATTAGTAATCATGTCATCAGTTCCACATTAGTAATCTTGTCATACCACTTGACTCCTCTTATTGTCCTCCAGCACCCATTTATGCAAGTCTGTAGCTATTTGTTTGGTTTTGTTGTTGCTGTTGTCCATGTTTCACAGCCACATAACAAGACTGACTTCACATCTAATTGAAGGTTCTGATTTTTTGTGGTTGCACTTGATTTCTTGTATTTACCATATATATTTTGGTTTTGCTATCTGTTTAATATATTCTCTTGATCCTCTTCATGAATAACGCCAGTTGGCGTAGGTGATCAGGTCTCTCCACAACTAAATTAATATGAGACAAACATAGAGGTATGTTATCAGGCACACGTAGACATGAGTGGCTTTTCTGGCATCTAGTGTTCTACTTCTTTATTTCCTACGAGTGCCTGATAACATACCTTTATGTTTGTCTCATATTAATTTACTGTTTACAGGCCTCGGGTTTCCCTTACTTATGTGTTATAAATGTTTATACAATACCAAACCTACCCTCTGTCCTGTTCTTACTGTTCTAAGTCTACTATCATTTACTGGACACAGTATCAAGGTCTTTGTCTTGTGTGGACTGGCCTATACTGTATAATAGGGGAACAACAGAAGTGATTGCGTCATTAATAGGCTGAACTGCCCATGGTAAACTTCCGGTGTTATGTCTTGCGGTTCGCACTAATGACCTGTCATCGAAGCATCATTTATGGTGATGCGTAGATGACAGGGAGGATAGTGTGATTCGCTTACATAGCTAGGCGCGGTTGTCGCACGGAAGGTCCAGGGTTCGAATCCTGGGTAAGTCACTCATGTCTGTTGTTTTTCTGTTGTCTAGTGTTCTACTTCTTTATTTCCTACGAGTGCCTGATAACATACCTTCATGTTTGTCTCATATTAATTGACTGTTTACAGGCCTCGGGTTTCCCTTTCTTATGTTATAAATGCCTCTCCACAACTTCCTGCCCCCAGAGTTGTTTATCACTTATGTTATTGATTTCCGTCCATGCCATGACGTAAAACTGTCCATATTTTCTGTCTTTGTAGTTCTCTGTCTATTTTTCCTTCAGTATTTCCTGCTTCGGTTTTGGTTTTAGGACTATCTTCATTGCACACGGACAACTCTATCAGTGCTCCGATCTCCTCCCTTAGATCACACAATGAGGATCTCAGCACAGTGCACGAACTCCGTATCACCAGCCAGAATCCCATTGTGTTTACATAGGAATCAAACATTCTATAAATATTTTTGTCGTTGATAGGTTTCTAATTTTTTTATTTTAATTTTGCCAGGGCAGTGGCCTTATGGCCTACTTCGGTCACAATTTAGTCCGCATTTCTTCTGCTCATAACATGCGCATAGAAAATGTATTGGTTCCTGCTAATAATTAGTAATAGCTTCCTGTGCTCAGTGTCTTCATTCAGGACATCTTCATCGCTCTTTTTAGTTGTCCGTTATACTCCTAATATCCGTCTGTAAAACCCAATCTCAGTGTCTTCATTCAGGACATCTTCATCCCTCTTTTTAGTTGTCCGTTATAATCCTAATATCCGTCTGTAAAACCTAATCTCAGTGGCCTTCAAAAATGTTCTTGCTTGTTTACTAATTGTCCATGACTCACTTCAGCATGAACTTGATCTATGGCTATGAAAGACTAAACAGAGGGAAAAAAAACAGCTGCCTGAAAGTGATATTGCTATGATACAACCCGACCCAACTACTCAACAAGCTACACAATCATCGAAATAATTATCCGATCCCATGCATTGAATAAAAGTGTGTGTATCGCTCAGGTACATTGTTGTTATACTTCTACCAAATTACAATACATGACCTATCATTTGATCTTTAAACTGAGTAAGTATTTTGATATGAAACTCATAAGATGTCCAGCAAGCATAGCTATAGGCAACACGTTAATATTGGATATCTAAATCGTCATTGATTAAGTCATAAATCAGCTGGAGTTAAGGAAGACCACACTATCGGTAGACACAAGAGAAAACAAAAAACACTCATGGATCTTCATTTCAGCTAGAAGTACTTTTAAAGACACGTCGGCACACTAGCAATAACAGATATAGAGGTAAAATCATTACACTTAGAAAACCTAAATAAATAAGTATATGGAATAAGCAACACTGGAATAAACTTACCACGTGACCGCCAAACATCCAGCTAGCAGTCCTTCACAGAAATAAACCTTTTCATGGCTAATGAAAGTGCCCCCCACCTCCGCTAAATTTAAAAAGAAAAGGACAGAGATAACAGACCAGCGGTCAAAATGTTATAAAAATGTACACATTAAACCCCGACTTATAACCAAGAGATCACACCTTTTGTCAGGTTTTGACGTTATGTCTAATCTCGGAAATTAGTAAAACAAGAGGACTACTTTAAGCAACACAGATAAAGAAGTTAGGGGAAGGCATCCAATTTACTGCCAAAGGGGAACAATTCAATTATTAATAAAATATCAAACTAAATTACAGATTTTCATTTTTTATTTATTTTTTATAAATTCATTATACAAATTTATGTAAGGCACAAAAGAATCTCTTGTTTTTATTAGTACATTTGTTAAGTTGTTAAAAAACGTATGTTTACCGTGTTTAGAATAAAAATACTTTAAATAATATGGAGTTTGATGCGCAAGTTAAAGAAGTGAAAACTTATATCCTCTGCCACATTCAATGATAATCCCAGGACAACCAGGTAGTCGAGCAACAGAGACAAGGTTGAAGACACCAACGTCCTTCTCAGGACGCCACTATTCGAGACAAGATCACATTTTCATCAAAATGACCCGAAATAAACATCATGCCAAAAGGAGGAAGGTCTACACCAGCCCGCCAGCGCTGAACAGCCAGGGGGAATAACAAAGCTTCAAACAACAACAAAGACAGACAGCCAGAGAGCAAGACTGCCCCAAGTACTCGTGCTGAGACCGGTCCTTCTCCAACTCTAGACACGACGACGGAGTTAGCTGCTACGTGTGTCGACCCGACTGAGAGGCTGAGGGGCCCGACTACTTGCGAGACAGAGGAGAAAGCAGATGCAGGCGTCCCTGGCCTAGATGATGTAGACCCAGAGGATGAGGAAACGATGAGATTGCTACACAACCTGGAAAAGATGAGGGGATGGTTGGAAAGAAGAGAGAAAAGGGCAGCTGCAAACGTCCACGGCCTAGACCCTGAGCGTGAGAGGGTGAAGAGACTGATACAGGGGATAGAACAGACGCTGGAAAGGAAAGAGAAAAGAAAACAGGAGCTTAGATCCATGTTGCCTCCACCACACGTACCCGACTCTTCTGCAGAAACCCGGTCTACCACAGAGAAGCTGCACCAAACACCAATGACACCACCACACGATGCCGAGAGGTCACCTGCAAACACTATAAAGGAGGTGGATGAGACAACTCTTCAACACGGACCGGCTCAAGAGGTAGACAAAAGTGCAGAACAACAAGACGTCACCTCACAGCCAGCTGCTGATGAGGGGACAACATCATCTGAACTAGACGAATTAGACCCAGAAGATATCGCAGAGACCGCTATGGACGAACTATACAGAATGCGTGAAGACAGAGACGAGTTCCTTAGTCTCACTCCAACATTGAAAGATGCACTATTTGAGGTGGCTCCAGTGTCAGACATCGAGATACGCCGGAATTCAACAGAGAATAGCCAAGTCCCCCGAGGTGATCAAGAGAAGCAAAATCATGAGCAGACAGAAGGGAGATGCCGCCCAGGCGAACTTCGAAAAATCAATCACAAAGAACAGGATCAAGAGCGCAAAATAAAAATTACGCAGTTGTCCGAAGGAGAAGCCACACTCAGGGCACTCCCGAACGACAAAGTAATCAATATCCTGGAGAAAGTAGTAGGCAAAAGAGGCATAATAAGTATCAGAAGGCATCAACAGGGAGTGACACTTGCCCTGAATGATACAGAAAAGACTAAATCGCTGATGACTGCTCTGACATCCGGGCCTAAAGAATATCAGCTACCACACCGGATCAAAATCCAAGCAGAAATCTACACTGAAACCAAGAGAGTAGTCATCAAAGGGATAGACACAAGCTTGTCAGACACAGAGGCCCTCAGCTACATCCAGGCCGAAAACCCTCGGTACAGATTCACACACGCAGAAAGGCTTAAGGCCTGGAACAAAGAAGACACCCGACTGATAATAGTGACTATACAAGGGAAAACAGTCCCGGAAAACATCACTATCCAGAATAGACCTCGAAGAACACATGCCTACATCCCACCAGTGATGCAGTGTTCAAAGTGCCGGGGATTTTCTCACACAAAGAACACGTGCAGAAAAGAGACGGTCTGCAGATACTGTGCGGGCAGCCACGAATACAAAGACTGCCCAAAGGCAAAACAAGACCGCGACTACAAAGCACCAAATAACAATAGAAAATGTTCTAACTGCCTCGGAAAGCACGGAGCACGATACAGAGGGTGTCCCGAATACCAACAAACAAGGCAAATAATTACAGTTGCCATTGGAAAGGGGATATCGTACCAAGAGGCAAAAAAAAAAAAAACACTGAAGGCAAGTACTCAAGGTAATAGGCGCCAAGACAGCCTAACAGAACAGGTCAGACAGCTCACGACTGAGGTGAAAGATCTAAAACAGCAACTGCGAAAGGAGAGAGAAAACCGGCACCCACACAAATACAGAACATCAACGGCCAGATGTGAAGAAATCCCTGATAGCTCGGAAAGCGCGAAACAACAACAATTCATGAACGACATGAAAATAATACACCAAGACATGAAAAGAATTCAACAGCAGGTAGAAGAAGATATCAAGAAGCTGATAGAACTGAAAGAAGGAAACGAAGAGGTACTGAAGAGAATAGAAGCAGAAAGAATGACCATTGAAGAAATAACATCAAACACAAAAGATATTAAAACGAACGACCAACCAGACGAAGAAGTCATCGAGGAAATGCTGGAAAAGCTACTCCCAACAATTATAGAAAAAGCGCTATCTAAGATACAAGAGCAAAGGAAGACACAAGAAACAGAAACAAGGAGGGCAAAAGCACACAAAACCACACAAGCCAGATAGTGAGGCAGGACATAAAAAACACTATAAGCGGCACGGCACCACAACCGGACAAACAAAGAGGAATCCAGACAGCCAGCTAGTGGTCCTTTTCAGGACCAGTTATCTCCAGGACTGGAAAGTAATACCAGAGAAAATGTTAACACACAATATACCCCAATATAACTGTTTATAACCCTTCAATGGGTTTTGGTTGAACAGGGTATTACAGCAAAATAACAGATGGAATCAACTTTCAATGATAATTCGACGATCGCAAGTGTTCCGTTCCAGTCGCAGATGTGGACAGGGTGTGTTACACTGGCTACCCCCAACGATTAAAAAAAAGCAGTTCTTTCAATCCTCGCCTCTACGGGCGATAAAGATGCTGACGCCTTTCAGCTCCAACACGCCTCAGATAAGTGGGCTTTTCTGTCTAATCCAACTAGAGACATTCCAAACTATTTAAACATGAAATTGCAGTCACAAGGACAGGAGAAGAAAAAAATGAAATCTTCGTTACTATCCCAGGTCGACGCACACCATGCGGTCTGGACAATCATTGGGTAAATCAATTCTCCCCCCCCCCCCCCCAAAAAAAACCCCAAGCAGCAACTCTCAGCACAACCTCTGTCAAGGGACAAACTACCGAGCCTTTACCACCGACACAAACAAACCAAACAACCACCCCGCCAGTTGTCAGCAACTCTTCAGAAAATATAAACAGCATTATGTCGTCGGAGTCGGATTCTGAAAACGCTATGTGACCGTTTGGCCTTTCTCGCTAGCTTTGTCCCTCCTACTTCCACGCTTAGCATTTATATGTGCTAGAAGATGCTACATGTAAGAATGACAGACCTTAAAAGCAAATAAGACGTTTTTACACAAAACGCAGTATTCATTCAAAGTTCAGTTGCCGTTACTGCTCTGACAGGGCAAACGTAGGTCAGTCCCAGATAATAATGAATGGGTTTTATAAGCGCGAAAGTGAGAAATGAATGTTTGTGTGATCTGGTTTTTTTTTTAAAATCCTATTGTTAAGTTGGAAAAGATCACACATGTGAAAAAAGTCGAAATAACAGAATGTCGTGTGCAAAAAGGTCGAAAAGCTGAGGAGAGGAGTGCAAATGTTAATTATTGTGTCGTGTGAAAAAAGGACGGGTCGTGTGGAAAAAGGCGGGAAAAAGAAGAAATAGTATAAATAGAAGAGTTGTCGGCGATAGGCAGGGATTTCAGGATTTATGATTCTAATGAAACCATAACTTTAGACTAGAGGATTTTTACAGATAACGTTAGGGGAACTTCGTCTTTGAGGATACCAAGACAAGTTATTTTCTTTAGTAGACAAGTGTGTATATTATTCAGTTGGATTATAGATTGTTCATTTTGGATAAACAACCATCATTTTGTGAAATTTACAGTGTTTGTCTAATGTCATCAATAAACTCTAATATGTACATCAATACTGTTCAATGGCGAAGTGTATTAACAAATTTTATGTATACCCCGTTTTACGCGTTATAAATATACTGGGATCTCTCGTTTTACGAACAAAATTTTATTTTATTTTATTTTATTTATTTTTTAAAATTTTTTCTTTCTGCGAGAATCTACCAATAGGTTAGACCTAGTCTTTTATAACAGTCACTAGCATGAGGTACTTAGTTGATAGTACGCAAATGTCTCCCTCTGGGATACATTTGTGTGGCCAGGGACGTATGTGACCGCTTGGCCTTTCTCGCTAGCTTTGTCCCTCCTACTTCCACGCTTAGCATTTATATGTGCTAGAAGATGCTACATGTAAGAATGACAGACCTTAAAAGCAAATAAGACGTTTTTACACAAAACGCAGTATTAATTCAAAGTTCAGTTGCCGTTACTGCTCTGACAGGGCAAACGTAGGTCAGTCCCAGATAATAATGAATGGGTTTTATAAGCGCGAAAGTGGGAAATAAATGTTTGTGTGATCTGGTTTTTTAAAATCCTATTGTTAAGTTGGAAAAGATCACACATGTGGAAAAAAAAGTCGAAATAACAGAATGTCGTGTGCAAAAAGGTCGAAAAGCTGAGGAGAGGAGTGCAAATGTTAATTATTGTGTCGTGTGAAAAAAGGACGGGTCGTGTGGAAAAAGGCGGGAAAAAAGAAGAAATAGTATAAATAGAAGAGTTGTCGGCGATAGGCAGGGATTTCAGGATTTATGATTCTAATGAAACCATAACTTTAGACTAGAGGATTTTTACAGACATCGTTAGGGGAACTTCGTCTTTGAGGATACCAAGACACGTTTTTTTTAGTAGACAAGTGTGTATATTATTCAGTTGGATTATATATGTTTCATTTTGGATAAACAACCATCATTTTGTGAAATTTACAGTGTTTGTTTAATGACATCAATAAACTCTAATAGGATTTTTTCTACATTGCTGTTTGTGGAACTTTACAATAATTTCTTGTGGATATACGTTGTTGTGCTGAAACTGTTTTGCTTATCACCAAAACTCAAAAGTGAAGAACATTCCTGGGTTGAAATAAATTAACAAAAGGTCAAGTATCACCATCTCTGGCGGAAGGCCAGTTATCACTTGAACCACCACAACATATGAAGGATTAACTCTGACTAAATAAAATCTATATAACTACTAGTGCCGTATAAACATACACGGCCACAGCTAACAAGGACAATTTTACAGTATTTATCAAAAGAGAAAACTAAATTAAAAAGAAAAGTACACAGGCGAAAATCAGGAGAACAACACAGCCATCTCCCCAATCCATTCCGGAGATCACACAGATACACACACCTTAATAAACATTTATGCTCCAGCAGTGAGAGCACAACAATTACACTTCTACCACACACTGTCTAAAACGGTAACTCAACGATATAAAGGAAACCGAGTCATAATAGGAGGAGACTTTAACTTAGTATTACATTAATTAGATAGAATACGAGGGACACTACACTCAGAAAGAAACCGAATGAGGACAGAACATAGGCAAATAGACATAGTGCAAGACACCTTAGAGGAACTCGACTTATCAGACGCATACAAGAAAAAATACACAAAAGGTACAGAGACAACATACACCTACAGAACACGCCCCTTTGGAAGTTCTACGAGATTGGACAGATTTTATATACCTTGTACATAGTAGTTACACTATTATTAAAGTAAGAAACATAAATCATACTACTAATTTCTGACCATAAAGCAGTACTTCTATCGGTCAACGGAGAAGAATATTTAAACTTTACGAAAAGATCTCCCCACTGGAAGTTCAACAATTCTCTATTACAAAACGAATTTTATATTACTACTATGTGTCTGTCGGCGTCTGTGGCCTAATGGATATGAACGCAGTTTCATAATCCAGATATACCAGGTTCGAAACCTGCTGTAGGCGGTTTGGTAGCAGATCGCTTTGTGTGGATTTTTAACAATGGTATAAGCGCCGTACCGTTCAGAAAGCAATGGCAAACTACTGAATGAAAAAAATTGCCTAGAAAAATCACAAACAGCCAATAAAAGCTGGGGTTGATTGCCACGTCCTGTAAAGGATAAGCAACTAACTTTTTTTTACTATGTGTCTTAAATTTTGATAGGTATTAGAGATAGATTTGGTTTGTCTGAATAGAACAGGCAAAGTGGCAAATAAGTGAGAAATAAGGTATGAGAAATAGATTTCACGAGTGAATAGTTTAAGGGTAGAATCTGTCACTGGATTGAGAAGATACTCTAGTCCAGCCTATCTTTACGACTGATTTGTTATCAGACAATCCTACTCTCCATACATGTAGCATATACGTTTAACCACTCACATACACACCGTTCTGTGACAACAAGACGCTCAAACGTGAAAAACTATGGTAAATGGAGTATAGCTATGGGCTGGGCTGACCAACACAATTAATTAAGTTTTTGTTTAGTTTATGATCATTTAAACATCTCACAACATCAAGCATATAGAAATCAATAAAATCATAGGTTTACAGAATTATGAAAATAACCCCATAAGTGCCCTCCCCTCTGTTGAGAAAAGATCCCGCAAGAGGTAAATAACCCAAAAGGTCAAAGATTAACACTAGGGTATAGAATAGACAATAAAGCAAAGAACAAATCTCCTAGTTAAGCTATCCCGTAAAATACCAGTAATTGCAAAGAAAATAAAGGATGGTACAGTTTCCGTAACTAGAACGTATTTCCTCTCACTCTGTCGTTCGTGGCCACTTTCAATCACACCTTACCTAATACTTGGTTAACAACCTCTTGAACGTAAACATCAAAGTACATGTATCATAATCCAGTGTTGTGCTTCTCCGAAGTGAGCCCCAGTTCCTCCACGAATAATTAATTTTCCTAATGGGGAACGCCTACTTTGGTGGTGCTTATTGGATATGAAAATGTCGCATCAGATAGTTCATGTAGCAAAATATAAATTGCGATCTAGTGTTCACAGTAGACAGTAGACGGTACTTCCAATAGTGTGGTGGGTTTTGATGTTATGAAATGATGTTGATATTTTTCCTTAATGTACTGAATGAGGCCAGCTGTGAAGGTTCCTGATTCTAACAAATTTAGGGTTGAGTTATCAGGATACCTTTCTGCTACCACCTTATGGCCTCAAGCAGACTTATTCTTGACTAGTATGAATGATAGCTACGTCTAATGTCTAGGGATATGCAAGTTTGGTGTGATGGTACTTTAACAATAATACACAGCCATACAAACAAGTATTAAAGGTCTAAGATTAAAGGAAGTAACACCTGTGATAACTTTGTACAATTAATAATTTTCTGTATGATTTATTTGGTCCTGAACCTAGTATTCTTCTGGTCAGGACTTTAAAAATGAAAAGAATTCAAGATATATACAAAATGGAAATTTTAGACCCACAGGGACAAGTGTCCAAACAATTACTGTTAAATTATACTAATAGTGTTACTAAAATATGTCTATAACTGGTTTCTATCACTGGATGGCTGTTTGGGATTTTTTTAATCACTCCCAGTCTCTTTACCATCTAATGTCTCTGTTCATTTTACTATGGAAATATTTTATTTCTTGGATACAGGGGTATGCTGCTCTTATAGTTGATGTACTGTTAGGGTACCAGATATTTCACTTATCTGGCCCACTGGAACTGTCTGAATTCTTTCTGCCGAATGACCACTGCTCCAAAAGTAATAGGGGGGATACTGGCGACCCCTATCACTACTGGCCTCCAAAACTTCTCAACCGCTTTCACATAAAACTCTGGCACCAGACTAGTGCCAGATAAGACCCATAATTCAATGGGAAAAAAAACAGGTATGTTGAATAGCAGATTCCAGATGTACTGCTGGCTGGACTGTGATGCCTATACTTTCATATATATTTGCTTTTATAAGGCTAATCACTTTTCACAAAATTCACAACGTCCTGCTCTCGGGACTATCTTCTACAAATGGCGTCAAGCCGTTGAATTTTCTTAATAATATGAAAAGGCTTTGGCCAATGACCGAACGACAATTTTGAAATTTGAAATTAAAAGCAAAACATACTTGTTTTTGGACACTACCAAGTTTTTTTCCTCTCTCATTCTTAGATCTCTACTGCTAAATATATTTTGTGTTAAGCCATCCCATAATTTTTATCCCCCTTTTCTGCCCCGTTCTACAAAAGACTACTTGTAACCTTTTCCTGCCTTTTTTAAGGACGCGTCAAAAAAGTCACCGTTAGTGCAAGTCCAAACGAGCATGTGTTGGTCTGTCTGTACGAACAAATACCGTCTTTTGTCTATAACTTTATTTCTATCTGTCGGATTTTTGATTCGAAAGCATATTACCCATCAGAACAAGACTAGCTCTTAGACTAGCTAACTTTTATGATCATAAACCTAGTAATAAAGAATTCAATATATTTTCCATTTTGGTGTTCGTTGTTTTCTAAGTTTCCACTACTTGAATGTTATAAAATTCGCCTCAGATCTTCCTTTTTCCCGATAGGAAGTAATTATGCGTGTGTGTATATATATATTTTTCCACAGTGTCTGTGGTTAGAAATGTATTGGACTAGCGGGGTATTTTTAAATTTTCAAACTTGCGACATCGTTTTCGACACAAACTAACGGCATGTCTCGCACTGTTGGCCTGAGTAGCTAATTCAAACCTCTAACATTTGACAAGCCGGCAGCAGGTGTCCGCTCTCTCAATCTTATGCGTGTGTGTGTTTTATTCTTTCTATCTTTCCTGGAACCAATACACTAGTAGCTTTTTCAAACTTTTATCGTTAACCCTTGACGGGCCCGTTTTAAAGGCTAATACTATCACCGCGGCGATAAGATTTCTCAATATGTTCTATCCTACCTAAATCAATGCGTTTTCTGGCGCGGGAAAGAAGACGCGTTACAACTTTACTAATTTTCTTTCTTCTGCTATTATTTTGACTTTGATATATAATTAATTAATGATTTATCGTTGCATCAATGTACTTCACCACACATCTCCCCACCTAAGAACTTGCCTGATGCTAGTTCCAAACAGTGATACACATAGATAAAATCAACTCCCTACGCCTGCTGAATGCTCCGATTTGGATCACAGAGATGCCTACTAAGGAAATCTGCACCCACGTTAAGTGACCCCGGATTATATTCAATGGTAAATTGATATGGCTGTAATAATAACGACCATCTTAATAATCTGGCATTTTCATGCTTGGCCTGTGATAAGAATACGATAGGCCGATGATCCGTTTGGACCACGAATGTTCTACCATATAGATAGATCTGGAACTTTCGTATCGCCCAGATCAAAGCTAGACATGTTTTTTCGCTTGTTGAATAGATTTGCTCCGCTTTGTTTAACTTGCGGCTGGCATAAGTGACTGGGTTCAGCTCTCCCTCTGGTGACGATGATCTTTGCAACAACGTAGCCCCCAGGCCCACATTGCTTGCGTCACTTCTCACCACAAATTCCTGACTCAAATCAGGTAATTTCAAGATAGGCTTGCTTGTAAGTTTTTCCTTTAACTCTTGGTAGGCTGATTCACATTGTGCTGACCAAATAATTCTATCAGGATTTCCCTTGCGGGTTACATCCGTCAGAGGAGCAATAATAGAGTTAAAATTTTTGATATATTTCTGATAGAATCCACATAACGACACGAAAGATCTCACGTCTTTCTTTGTTTGTGGCCTAGGTGCTCTTTGCAATTTTTCAAGGTTCTTGGGGTCAGGGGTCATATTACCCTGAAACACAGTATGTCCCAAGAACTCCAACTCTTTACAACCAATACAACATTTTGTTGGTCTAGCCATCAAATTCGCCTCTCTTAGTCTATCAAACAGCATCATCAAAGAGTTAATGTGTTCCTCAAATGTTTCTGTAGCAATGAGGATGTCATCCATAAAGTTTGTGATGCATGGGTTATTTAGTGGATCCAACAATTTTCGCATCATCCTAAAAAATACACTCGGAGCATTTTTCAACCCAAAAGGTAACATGGTGAATTCGTAATGTCCTTCCGAAGTGCTAAACGCCAAATAAGGTCTGACCTCAGGCTTCACTGGAATCTGATAATAGCCTTTGCTCAGATCCACCTTCGAAAAATATTTTGCCTTGTTTAGCCTGGCAAATAATTGATTTGTGTCAGGTGAATGGATCCACCTGATTCTCTGTGACAGCATTCAGTTTCCTGTAATCTATACACAGACGATGTTCTCCAGAGGGTTCTCTCAGCAAAACCACACTGGAACTATATGGAGATTCGCTATGAGAAATAATTCCTTCTTTTAATAGGTACTCAATCTCCTCTTTCAAAGCTTTCTCCTTGGCAAAAGGGATCGTATAGGCGCTCATACAGATCGGTGTTGGGTCTACTAGTTTCATGTCATATTCTAACAAATTCGTGTGCCCCGGTTCGTCTGTTAACACGTCTGTATGCTCAGTCAGAACCTTTTGAACCTGTTCCCTCTGTTTTTTCGTCAAGTGTTTACTGACTTTTACATGTGCCGATGTCTCACATGTTTTCAAGGGATACTCATGGGATGTGAGCGGTTCATTCTTCATCCCTGTTGCTATCGACAAGGACATTAAATGTGTTCCTTCCTGGATTTCCCTGTCCAGATATTTCTTTAGAAGGTTCACATGATATACTTTCTCTTTCCCTTTCTTGTCGATTTTATAATTTGTTCTAGACACCTTCTCTAGAACAGTATATGGACCTTGCCATCCAATTTGTAGTTTGTTATGGCTGCCGGGCAGTAGAAGAAGCACCTTCTCTCCCACAAATAATTCTCTATCCTTAGCTTTCTTATTAAAATAGGCAGCATGTTTTTTTCCTGGCTTGTCTGAGATTATCATTTGCAAGTTTCCAGCCAGTTTTAAGACGAGTGGTCAGCTCGTTCACATATTGGTATGATGAGGTAACAGTCTCTTCTGCCTTCTCATCTGTCCAGGTCCTCAACAAATTACATATGGACTTTTAATTTTACATACTTCTTTTTCATGGCACCTGTCAGGTCCTTTACATTAGAAGCCTTATAGTGAGGACTTTTCTTCCTAGAATCATCACTCACAAATCGTCCACTACCAATTCTTTTCTTGGGGTTTTCTCCCCACTTTAAGTTCATTGTGAGAGATCTTCGCTCTCTTTTCGTTTCCTCCAGTTTATATAATTCTGACCGAGGGATTGTCAGCTTAGTCTGGGGTAAAACTACTCTTGGTGCTCGTCGCATGATGGCCATTCTAATACATTCGAGTGAAGACTGTGTGTGAAAAGGGGGTTCCCATTCCACCTTGTCTACATTATCAATTTTATTTTTCTTCCCATTTTCAGGCCTAAGTTTGCCCCGTGGCGTGTCTAGGTCCTGATCAATTTTCCCACTTGTGGGTGTTCCCTCATGAAATACGCCACATGCTTCTACAAAATTCTCAACGATGACCATCATATCTGGCCAATAATATTTTTGAGCTACTTTTTGGCAGATGGTACCTACTTTCTCGTGTTCCCCATCTTTTCCAACATGTAAACTCCGTATTACGTCTGCCCTAAACATCTTGGGAAGTACCAGTTGTCCGTGACCATTTGAACCAGTCCCGGTCTTCCTATATAATAATTTATTCTTTATGTAAAATTCTCCTTTGCTTGGAGGTGTATGGCAGTTACGCAATTTTTGAAAGCACGGCTTCAGTGACCTATCCTCAGCCGGTGCTTTCCTCATCTCTTCTGGATGAGTATTTATAGGTTCATATTCTTCCTTTCTGGATTGTGATCTGGTCTGCACTGTTGCCATGACCACAGGTCTCTTGGGAGCCCCCAAGAAGACATAACGACATCCCAATATCAGAGGGTAAATGGGTGCGTTGATCACTGCTGCTCTGATTACTCCTTCCACATAGCGAGTTTTCACCGTTATCCTGGCAATGGGAAGTGTCATAAGTGGTATGTCCTTGGTCGCCCCTTGTATCTCCACTGTTTCTGTGGTATACTGATCTGGGTTCACCAAGTGCGCATTCACAACAGAATCAAAATCTAAGCCTGTATCATAGAGACACCTAATGGTGACCCCATTGCAGACTACATCCTCACACACTGGGGGGTGATAAGGTTCCTGCTGTTCAGTAGGTTTGTCCTTTCCTCCCTTGTTCCCCATCTTCATAGCAGCAAATCCATAAGTTTTCTTATGACAAAATTTGATGTCATGACCTTCCCTCTTATACCATTTGCAATATAATCTACCTTGATGAAAAGGTTTTCTTTCATCATATTTCCTATAATTGAATTGTGTGTTTTTGTTTCTAAGATCATTGCGTGGCCTATCAAAATTGTGCTTACCTTTATTCCCCTGATCTTTGTTATCAAACCTATTAGAGTTTTGTGGAGCCTTATAATTGTCATTCTGTTTCTTTTTAGCGCCAGCTACCTCTGCCTGGGCTGCCTGATACCTCTCAGCGACATTAAGTAACTCACCCAGCCTCTCTGCACCTTGTTCCATGAGAAACTTTCTCAAGTCTGGAGCCATGGACTCTCTCAATTGCTCAATATGGATCATCTCTTTAAGATCTTGGGTTTTCCCCAGAGCAGTCCATTTCTCCAAGTACGTCTCTAAACGTGCAGAGAACTGGTGATAGGTCTCACCTGACAGTAGTTTGGCATTCCGAAACTTTTTCCTGTAAAATTCTCCGTTCTTTTCATACCTTAGCAAAAGAGCCTGCTTTAACATGTCATAATTGTCTTGGTCGTCTTTGCTCATCTTGGCAAACACTTCATAAGAAGTTGCCCTCAGCCCCTGAGATAACTTTAAACTCCGCCTTTCCTTCTCCAACCCATAGGTGGTGGCTAAAACCTCAAATCTAGACAAAAATGACTCAATGTCATCGTCCCTCTCAACAAAATGGTCTAAATGGAACCCCATAGCTGAAGTTGAGGCTCCCTAATTAGCAGTGGCATCGGAGGTAGAAGGGCTGGCACCATTTTCAGGAGCATGGCCTTGAAGTTCGAACTCTTTTAGTCGTAGCTCGTGCTCCCTCTGTAATCTCTTCTCCTCCTTTTCAGCTTCCTTTTCTGCAGCCTGTTTTCTTTCCTCGGCTTCCCTTTCTGCAGCCAATCGCTTGTCTTCCCTTTCAGCTTCCAATCTCCTTTCCTCAGCCTCCCTTTCAGCCTTTTTGTCTTCAATTTGGAGCCGCTTTATTTCAGCCTCCCGGTCCGCCTCCAATGCCCTAGCCTCTTTGTCAGCCTCAATCTGCAACCGTTTTATTTCTTTCTCAACTTCTAATTTTCTTTCAGCCTTGTTTTTCTAATCTTTTTTCTTCACGTTCAATAAATTTATCCACCTCTGCAGTGACATACTGAACCAACTCTGGTCCATCCATACTCATCTCTTTTGCAGCCAGCACAGCAGCAGATCTGAACTTTGCTAGGTCGGCCATAATATCAATCTTTAAAATGATCTAATATAATTTTCAAAGCTCTTAATAAACAGAGTACTAACTCTAACCAATTTATTAACCAATAAATTAACTAATTACTGGCTCTCAACAGTCCATCAGCTTTTATTTACCCGTTTAAATACTTTTCTAACTTTTGGGGACACTAGTGCTACAATATTTAAATTACTAAACAACTAACAAGTTCAAATCCCGGAAGAAGAGACCCCAATTTATTGTGGTGGGTTTTGATGTTATGAAGTAATGTTGATATTTTTCCTTAATGTACTGAATGAGGCCAGCTGTGAAGGTTCCTGATTCTAACAAATTTAGGGTTGAGTTATCAGGATACCTTTCTGCTACCCCCTTATGGCCTCAAGCAGACTTATTCTTGACTAGTATGAATGATAGCTACGTCTAATGTCTAGGGATATGCAAGTGTGGTGTGATGGTACTTTAACAATAATACACAGCCATACAAACAAGTATTAAGGGTCTAAGATTAAAGGAAGTAACATATGTGATAACTTTGTACAATTAATAATTTTCTGTATGATTTATTTGGTCCTGAACCTAGTATTCTTCTGGTCAGGACTTTAAAAATGAAAAGAATTCAAGATATATACAAAATGGAAATTTTAGATCCACAGAGACAAGTGTCCAAACAATTACTGTTAAATTATACTAATAGTGTTACTAAAATCTGTCTATAACTGGTTTCTATCACTGGATGGCTGTTTGGGATTTTTTTTTAAATCACTCCCAGTCTCTTTACCATCTAATGTCTCTGTTCATTTTACTATGGAAATATTTTATTTCTTGGATACAGGGGTATGCTGCTCTTATAGCTGATGTACTGTTAGGGTACCAGATATTTCACTTATCTGGCCCACTGGAACTGTCTGAATTCTTTCTGCCGAATGACCACTGCTCCAAAAGTAATAGGGGGGATACTGGCGACCCCTATCACTACTGGCCTCCAAAACTTCTCAACCGCTTTCACATAGAACTCTGCCACCAGACTAGTGCCAGATAAGACCCAGAATTCAATGAAAAAAAAACACAGGTACGTTGAATAGCAGATTCCAGATGTACTGCTGGCTGGACTGTGATGCCTATACTTTCATATATATTTGCTTTTATAAGGCTAATCACTTTTCACAAAATTCACAACGTCCTGCTCTTGGGACTATCTTCTACAAATGGCGTCAAGCCGTTGAATTTTCTTAATAATATGAAAAGGCTTTGGCCAATGACCGAACGACAATTTTGAAATTTGAAATTAAAAGCAAAACATACTTGATTTTTGGACACTACCAAGTTTTTTCCTCTCTCATTCTTAGATCTCTACTGCTAAATATATTTTGTGATAAGCCATCCCATAATTTTTCTCCCCCTTTTCTGCCACGTTCTACAAAAGACTACTTGTAACCTTTTCCTGCCTTTTTTAAGGACGCGTCAAAAAAGTCACCGTTAGTGCAAGTCCAAACGAGCATGTGTTGGTCTGTCTGTACGAACAAATGCCGTCTTTTGTCTATAACTTTATTTCTATCTGTCGGATTTTTGATTCGAAAGCATATTACCCATCAGAACAAGACTAGCTCTTAGACTAGCTAACTTTTATGATCATAAACCTAGTAATAAAGAATTCAATATATTTTCCATTTTGGTGTTTGTTGTTTTCTAAGTTTCCACTACTTGAATGTTATAAAATTCGCCTCAGATCTTCCTTTTTCCCGATAGGAAGTAATTATGCGTGTGTGTATATATATATTTTCCACAGTGTCTGTGGTTAGAAATGTATTGGACTAGCGGGGTATTTTTAAATTTTCAAACTTGCGACATCGTTTTCGACACAAGCTAACGGCATGTCTCGCACTGTTGGCCTGAGTAGCTAATTCAAACCTCTAACACTTGACAAGCCGGCAGCAGGTGTCCGCTCTCTCAATCTTATGCGTGTGTGTGTTTTATTCTTTCTATCTTTCCTGGAACCAATACACTAGTAGCTTTTTCAAACTTTTATCGTTAACCCTTGACGGGCGCGTTTTAAAGGCTAATACTACCACCGCGGCGATAAGATTTCTCAATATGTTCTATCCTACCTAAATCAATGCGTTTTCTCGCGCGGGAAAGAAGACGCATTACAACTTTACTAATTTTATTTCTTCTGCTATTATTTTGACTTTAATATATAATTAATTAATGATTTTATCGTTGCATCAATGTACTTCACCACAAATAGTTAAAGGAAACATCTGGTTGGTAAACTGTTAATTAAAAAAAATGCTGATGAAGGCATATCCTATCGGTTTTTCTCTCTGGGGTTGAGTGCCGATTATGAAATAACGTATTCTTCCTGGATAAATCCCCTTGGAAACACAATTGTCAGTAGTTGGGAAAATATGTTATATGCATATATTTGGCCACAGCGGGCTGATAAAATCGAATGCAAAAATCTGGGTATTTTGTATGTACAGTTATGATTAATTCTTATTGTTTATAATTGTGGTCTCTCTCTGGATGATGCAAGAGGACCGAACAGGTCAAGATCGAAGACCCTATAATAAATAAGGATTGTTACTGGTGCTATTTAGACCGCTGGCAGCTGGTTGGTGATCAGTACTAAATTAGGAAAAAAACAAAACATGTAACCACATCATCAATATCCTATCCTATCACGCGTAAGAGTAAGATCTCTTATCCTCTCCGTCATTTACTTAAATAAAAAAGCACACGTGTCTTAGCCTATCTTATCACGCTTCGCTCAATTAGTACAGGTTGGGATTTAGGTATGCGCCTTCCCCCTCCCGCCCGGTAAAACACTCAGCGCACAATATCAGTGTTAATTTAATTATGACTACTTTACAAATATCGCTTGTCATTACTAGCTATTTGTTTCGCCGCATGATATTACACTAGTCACTTATATAATTACAAATAATGAATTAGAAGTGAATTTATATTCCCTCAATTGTCAGTCGCCTAGTGTATTTCTTCTTTCTTCTTTGATCCTTAGCCGCCGACCGTCTAAGCAGTCAGTGGCCATCACGCCTAGTGGCGTCTTGTGGGGCAACAACAAATTGATTCCACTTTGCTCGGTCGGCGGCCATCCTTCGTACAGTGCCCCAACTCTGGTTCCTTCTTTGCATCTCAGCCTCCACAGTCCTCCGCCAGGTTGTTTTTGGTCGGCCTCTCTTTCGTTTTCTTTCAGGTGTCCAAAGCATAGCTGTTCTTGTGATAGCATCAGGGTCTCTTCTGAGGACATGGCCAACACAGCTCCAGCGTCTGCCAGCTATGATGGTGTGAATGTCTGTTGCGTGCATATTTTGACGCACATATTACAAAAATCGATATGGCTATTTGATATGGAAAAAATATAGACATTCATTCATTTGTGTATGGAAATGCTGTCTATGGGGAAAGCGAGAGAATCCATGTTTGATTCACACTTTTGATTATAGGAGTAATCGTTCTTGATATTGATCCGGCGCATGGATTGCTCTTACGGTTGTACTTATTTTTTAGGGCCAGAAAATATATTAATTTGCTTATTATGTTTATGGCCTGAATTCATATGTATTACATATTATTAGTACAAGTAGAATCAGTCCTATATTGTATATTTTGGATGGGTAGGCGGGACTAGATTCTTATTATTCCGGTCTAGCGGAAGTATGAGTTGTCTTGACAAGTCGTGATGAGTTCCGATGTACCGTGTTAATGGCTGGTACGCACTTTTCAAAGGGCTGGTAGATTGTTAAGGAAATATAATTCAGGAAGTGGTTTTCTTCTAAAGGAGATGGTATCTCTACTATGGTTTATGTTAGAGACTCTCCTAAGGTACGGTACAATGTATAATTCGGACTCCATGTATTGCCAGACCCTATTTTGATGATCTCATGTCGATTCGACCTAGATGGAACATTGTGCTTCGTATCGCTAGGGTCGTGTTTTGTATCGACAAAGATGACAGACTTTCCTACAGCGGTTATGGCTACATGAATCAACCTGATCATCGTAGAGCTGTATAGGAACATTTAGGAAATCATTTATATACCCATTATAAATTAACTCTGGCTTATATTCTCCTTCCTATGAATGAGTGAACGACAACTCAGGGAGGCAGCCATGTTAGATTTCGGTCATCATATGTTTTGATCACTGCCAAGAGAACAGATTATTTATCCTATTATCGGACAGTGACGGGGAGATCTCAATCTTGCTAGAAACCCCCTCTTTCGTGGTTTCATAGTATATGCTACAAACTATGGACGTCAAGTAACTTTAGTTATTTATCAATCTGCCTTCACTGACGCGTTTAGTCAGATAGGGGAATGCGGCCATAATATATCATGACATTGAACTTTTGATGTACTGCCCATTATTTCTGAATGTGTCATGACTTCAGATCTGCTATGTATACCTACAAATTGATATGTCAACATACCATGATGTACTCGTATGTCCCAGTGTGTACGTCTGAATAAATTGAGTAAACAAAGATTCCAGCAGTCTGCATTGGTGCCTTGTAGACACATGTGTATGAGTGGTTATATTGGTCAGCACACGAACAGTACACCATTCGCGGTAATCACACTCTACACTTCTACTTCATACATACACCATCCTGCGTCGGTTGGAGTGACCAAGTTTAGGGCCTGCTTCTCCTGGAGCCTTTGCCTTCCCTAACTCAGGACTAGGGTGAGTTACCCATTTTACAGCTGGGTAGACTGGAGCATGCCTGATCTCAACAACACACCACTCTTCCTTACAGAGCATACAGACTGACACTTCATTAGAGTGGAAAGAAGAAAAGAAACTTTACAATGTCCTCTTGCTTGCTTCGAGTAAGCAGATCTTGGTTGGTGATGGTATTCGGCCAAAAGATTCGGTGAATTTTTCTTAGGCATGTTGTGTGAAAAGAGGACAATTTCGACATTTCCTTATCTGTAACTCTCCAGCATTCCGCACCATAGAGAAGCACAGAAAGCACACAGCTCTGATATAATCTTAATTTTGTGCTTGTGCTGTATTGAGAGGACTTCCAGATGTTGTTTAGGCTAAAAAAGGCGGTTCTTGCTTTGTTCATTCTGATGTTGATGTCTTTGCCTGCCCCGCCGTCTGGTGTTACTATGCATCCTAGGTATGTGAAGGTGTTTGTCTGTACCAGTTGCTGATTCCTTACTGATATGGGCTCAGGGTTGCTCACATTGAGCATCATGACCTCTGACTTCTTTAAATTGATGTTCAAGCCTACCTGTTGGCCAAACTTATTAGGTCTATCCGTTTTTTCCTGGATGTGTTGATGTGAATGTGCTAGTAGTGCAATGTCATCTGCATATTCCAGATCTTCCAATGTAGAAAATGTAGTCCATCTTATTCCTTTTGGACTGCCCTCTGTTGTCTGGCGCTTCACCCAATCTATGACTGTTAAAAATAGAGTGGTTGATAAGGGACATCCCTGTCGTACTCCTGTCTTTATCTCAAAGGTTAGGTTGCTCTGTCCAACACTACACGTAAAGTTGGCATAGAGGCTTTTTATGATTGACACTAGGCAGCTTGGAATTCCATATGCCCTCAGTATTTTCCACAAACAGTCCCTATGTATGCTGTCAAAAGCTTTTTCAAAATCAACGAAATTAATGTACAGCTGTCTTTGCCATTCTGAGCACTGCTCTATAATGTACCTGAGAGTGAATATATGATCTACACATCTTCTGTTCTTTCTAAATCCTGCTTGTTCTTTCCCCAGTTTGTGGTCTACTGCTTTTGAAATTCTCTGTATAATTATCCTGCCTAGTACTTTGCTGGGAACTGAGAGAAGAGTGATTCCTCTCCAATTATTGCAGTCTGCGAGATCTCCCTTCTTGGGCAATTTGACAATTATTCCTTTGTTCCACTCTGATGGTGTTGTCCCCGTTTTCCAGACTTGTGCAAATAGTGGTTCTAATAGTTCTGCTGCTAGCTCAGGGTCTGTCTTAAATAGCTCTGCATTTAAGTTATCATGGCCAGGAGCTTTGCCGTTCTTTAACCCTTTGATTGCTGTGATGATTTCTTCTTTTCGTGGAATGTCTGTATTTACATCTAGATCGTTTTCAGCCTCAGGAACATTCAATTGTGTCTCTGGTGGTTCCTTGTTCAGAGTTTCTCTGAAGTGCTCTGCCCATCTTGTTTTCTGTCCTTCTACTGTCGTGATGAGATTTCCTTGCTTATCTCTTACTAATGTAATATTGTTTGCACCTCATTTTCCGCTGATGAATTTAGTTATTTTGTATACTGTGCTTTGTTCATTTCTCAAAGCTGCATCTTCTGCCTGTCTTGCAAGATCGTCTAGGAAATTCCTTTTGTTGGCTCGGGTTTGGCGTTTAACTTCCTTGTCCAGCTGACTGTACTGTTCACTATATACGTAGTTGCTTTAACCTGAGGGACTTCGCTTCTGTTTTCTTTCTTTTCATTTCCTTTCTCAGTGTTATGGTGTTTAATGTTTCTGGTGTTATCCAGTCTTGCTTCTTCCTTTCGTGGAATCCCAAGCGTGATCTGCTGCTTTCCTTATATATTGATGAAATGGTGTTGAATTTCTGGTCTATATCACCAGTCAATGTCTTTTCCTGACTTTTGGCAAATTGATATCGTTTCTTTATGTCAGCCGCAAAAGCTTTTCTGGTAAGGGGGTCCTTCAATTTGCTGATGTCAAACCTTTTCTGTGTAGTTACAGTTGGTCCAGCCCTTCTTAGTTTCACTTTCAGTTTTGCTACTACTAAATGGTGATCACTTCCCACATCTGCACCTCTTCTTACCTTCACATATTGTAATGCATGTCTCCATCTGCCGTTAATCATGATGTGGTCTATCTGGTTTCTGTCCCGACCATTGGTGATTCCCATGTTAATTTGTGAATTTCTTTATGTGGGAAAAGTGTTCCTCCGATGACCAGGTTGTTAATGCTACAGAAACTTATTAATTTATCCCCATTTTCGTTTGCTGTTTCGCTGCCGCATTTCCCCATTACTCTTTCATTATATGTATTGTGTGTTCCAGCTTTCGCATTGAGGTCTCCCATTACTATAATAAGATCATATCTAGGTGTCTCTTCCATTTCTTTCTGCAGTTGTTGATAGAATTCATCCTTGACCTCTTCATCGCTGTCATTCGTTGGTGCGTAGCATTGTATTATTGTAGTATTGGTGAATCTACCTCTCAATCTTAATCTTATCAGTCTGTTGTTGACGGGTTTCCATTCCAGTAATGTCCTTTCTATTCCTTTCTGTAGAATAATGGCTACACCTTCATTGTGATGTCCATCCTCTCTTCCAGAGTAAAGTACTGTTTCTCCTGTTGCTATTTTAACTTTTCCTGCTCCTGTCCATCTGCTTTCGCTTATCCCTAGAATGTGTAACCTATAGTTTCTCATTTCTGCCGTGACCTGTTTTAGTTTACCCGTCTCATTCATTGTCCTGACATTTCAAAATCCTTTTCTTGTATCATGTTTTGCGGTCAGGACGTCCGTTCTCATGTCAGTGGCTTCCTTTCGGCTTTTACCACTGACAGTCATACGAGCCTCAGACTCCGGATGTCCATCCCGCAGCAAAGTTTGTTTATTCGTTGTTGTTTCCGTAACTTCAATTTTTTTTTACATAGACAGGGGTGTCAGCCCTATGCTAAAACCCCCAACCTGGAGGACCAGGGTGTCTGCTTTTGTCTGACCCCTGCCCGCGCAAACCTGTCCAGCTTGGTAGAACCTTCCAGGAGTAAAACTCCCGCTGGCATAGCTTTGGGGGTAATCAGGGTACGCAAGCCGCCATACCTCGACAAGATATTGACACCGGTGATGGCAGCCTAGTGTATTTATTAGTCAATTAAAACATCTCTTTCTGGGTGAAAGCGGGTGATTAAATCTACATTACAACTGGAAAAATTTAGCTATGCGTTATTTAACACGCTAGTCTTAGCACTTAGAAAATCCCAGTGAATTATAATGATGAACTTAACACATTAAATCCCTTAAATGCTAATATCTATTACCGCAATAAGAAATGAAACAAGCTCCACGGAATGCTATAACACACTTTCACAATGACTCTAGAATAACGAGCTAGATTTTCCAAAATTCCCAAGCGACTAAATAACTGACTTTGGGAGGACGGAGTATTTATACAGAAATGGGGTTTAATCACTAAATGGTGCGATAATTCACGCCTTCGGCCGTATCAGAGGAAATCAACGAGTTTGACTCCCGAGGTAAAGAATTTCTGCTCACCGATGCCGAAACGACATCACAAAGCCCTGGCCATGCGAACAGGCCTTCTTTGATTTCGTCCGCTGC
Source organism: Oreohelix idahoensis (assembly GCA_024509875.1). Taxonomy (NCBI): domain Eukaryota; kingdom Metazoa; phylum Mollusca; class Gastropoda; order Stylommatophora; family Oreohelicidae; genus Oreohelix; species Oreohelix idahoensis. Next base: position 165,349 of record JAMPIV010017304.1, read on the forward strand.
AGTAGATCAAATACTACCAAGGTACGGAAATAATATTATCTCCCTTGATTTGCTTAAGTCCCCTGAAATGTTTAACATCAAAACCGTTACGAAGCAAAATTCTTGCCCGTCGCCTCTCTTCAAAGAACCGATTATATCTCAACGCGCGCTTCTGTCTGTGAACTAATGATGATTGAACAATCACGAAAAGAATGGCGGTAAACTTCATGGGAAAACCTACCGACCCGGTTCACCATCAGTAGAGTGATGCCAGGTTGTCGGGTCACTGTTGCACTATTTACATATATACGTGACAGTTCGTAAGGGCTTGAAGATATGAAACCCTTTCATGTCTTATTTATGAAAATAGAGCTGCTGTTATCCGTATCTTCCGAGTTATTGCTATATTCAACTTCACCCTCTTGCTCCATGCTCCAATTTCGACTCATAAAATCCACTCCTACGTTTTCTTTTCCCGGTATGTATTGAACCTTAAAAGAATACACGCTCAGCAGCAAAGCCCAGCGCATGATCTTCGCGATGAATTCTTTATTGGCTCCAAGAAACGCCAGTGGAGCATGGTCCGTTTGCACTGTGAACGACACTCCATACAGATATTCATGGTGTCTTCTGATCCCGTGCACAAGTGCTAAACATTCCCTCTCCACGGTCGAATAATTTCGTTCTGCTGTATTCAGTTTGCGGCTGCCGTATGCAACTGGAAATAACAGGTTCGGATTATTGTCATCTGCTTGGAGCAGTGTTGACCCGATCCCTTAACCCGAGGCGTCGACCCGCAAAATGAAATGTTTCTTAAGGTCAGCTAACCTTAGAATTGGGGATTTGGACAGCTGTTCCGTGGGAGTGACGTAAGAGTGTTTGCACTCTGAATTCCAAATAACTTTTATCGGGGTGCCCCTTATTTGTGAGGTCAGTAAGAGGTGCTGTTAGACCGTTAAAGTTTTTAATGAATTTCTGGTAATACCCACACAGTGATAGGAACGAACGTGTGTCTCTTTTCGTTTTAGGCCTCTTTGCTGCACGTAGTTTCTCTACGTTTTTGGCAACTGGCCACATGCAACCGTGAGAAATGGTATGGCCTAGGAAGTCAAGCTTTTCATATCCGATTAAACATTTGCTCGGTCTGGCTGTCATGCCTGTTTCCTGTAGTCTCATGAGGAGCATAGCGACCGTAGCAATATGTTCGTCGTAGTTTTCCGTTGCAATCAATATGTCGTCCATGAAATTGTGGATATGCGGACTTTGCAATGGTTCTAAAAGCTTTTTAATCATTCTGGCGAAGACTCTGTCGTAGATTTTTGATAGGGGAATTAAGACATTGGCTGGTCCCTATGAATAGAAATAGAATAGGTGAATAGCTCAGTGGGAGATAATAATAGAAATAGATTTTCACGAGTGAGATGGTGGAAATTAATAGAGTCTGTCCCTGAAACGTGAGAAGATTCTCTCGGTCAGCCTTTCGTCTACAACAGATCTAGATTAGTCAGACAGTCTATAAAATATATTTTAAATATATATACCACTCACATACACACACACATAAGTGACGACAGTTAGACGCACAGACGTGAAAACTATAACAATGGAATATAGATATTTGGGACGAGCTGACTGACACACTGGTATAAGTTTATGTAAATTTTATTATCATAAGACAATTTACCCACACCATAAATTTGAATATCAATCACATATAAATACACACAAGTTAATGCATTACAAAACACAGATAATAGACTCATAGGTGTAATCCTTTCCCCCTCTGTTTAGCTCACGATCCAGTTAGAAAAAGATAAGCCCCCAAAGAGTGACAGATTTATACGCTATGGTCAAAGATTTCCTTTATAGTTAAGAACAGAGTTGATACATTAGTCTATACTAACAGGAAATCTGCATTAGCAACAAACTTGCATATAAGAAATACAAAGTGGGTGAAATTTGTTATACTATAAAAGAGTCACTCATTCCTGCTCTCATTCTATTCATACAACAGTGGCCACTGACAATCTTTCTACTTACAGACTGGATTTTTCCCTTTCTGGAACAATCTTTGGGACATACACACATACAGCAGCGCCAGTTATTTTTCGCCAAGAGAACCCCAGCTCCTCAAAAGGTAGAATCGAATCCACTGTTCCGGGGAGCGTCCCCTTGGTTATTATTATTTGGATTACTGCTTATGTCACTAGGAAAATCAGTTCAGGTAAGAGATTCCACAAAGCTCACAGTGTCAGAATCTTGAGGTTTCCAGTACTTTAGGAAATGTCAGGTTTGGGCCTTCACTCAGTCTAAACAATTGATTGTCACACTACAACTTGATTTTAAAAAACCCGTCGGAAAAGTTATTGTTGTAATTTCTCTCGCCACAGGGGCTGAATGTACATGAGATTTAGGGAAGAAATATAATCTGGCTCGATAGGCCTAGTTATTGCATTTAGTCTTAAAGTTCGTGAAAATGGGTACTATGTTTCTTTTTCTGGATGCAAACACAATGCCAGACAGGTGGTAACTTGTAACCCCACGTATTTTAAAGATATAAAATGTTTCTTCTGTGATTTATTCTCATATACTGAAACCGCTGGTAGATGTTGGGCTTTGACCCAGATACTCTATAAAGAAATAGAAACATACAGAATACTAAATCATAATATTATACACACATCCTATCCTACTCTCGCGTAAAAATATAATATTCACTACGGTTATTAACTTTAAGTTAGAGACTATAAGCTTAGCGCTTGTCTCATCGTTTAAACTTCCGTGAAATATATTCTAGTCATTTTAAAAAAAATCATTCATCATGAATTAGAAATACGTAAGTATCTCGTCAATACTCAACGATGAGTCAGCGCATTTACTGGTTAGTTAAGATATTCTCGGACTGGTTACTAGCAATTTAATTAAATTTATTTATAGCTGTATGAGTTTTAGCTAGAAATTGTAATTATTTTGCTATGCACTATAACACAGTAACTTAGAGAAAATTAACTGACTTTCATTTAATCACTCTACACATAAATCTAGTGAAGATATAATAGGCGATTTACCGCTTAAATCACTCACAAATACTATCAATACATTTACCTCACACAGTACTACTTAAAACTATCCTCCAACGCAACTGAGAAATTCTAATTAAATAAAAGTGATTTCTAGAACGTAGCTAGGTTGTCTAGCGAGACTGTGGATGTCTGAATGAATGAAGTCTAAAACTGCTCTGGTTTAAATATATCTCTGATGAAAGGAAAATCATTACATTATCGAAACCCCAGACTCTCTCTCTGCCACATGTTCGCACCAAGAAAAAAATCTACATAAATTCTTGCTCGAGATTCTACGGGAAAATTGTCCACGTGTGGTGGATCTCTACACAGTCCATGTGTCTCTAAATGCTTCGCATTGATATGCCGATTCACATGTATGCATACAATGTCCCAAGTTGTTATACGTTATGTCGAGTGGGGTATCTCTAAGTCGAGGACGTTCTGATGCAAACTGTTGTCGTACTGAGAACGCTGACGAGATATTTATGTATATTCCTTCACTGTTTGAGTATATCTCTGTAGTGTTGATCAACAGTTAATAGCTGTCATATGAACAAAAGGTCTGTTGTCTAATCTCCCGAGGGTACTGGCCAGACTGGATATCTTCACGAAATGTTAGTGATATGTAGACTCATAATCTTGCGTATGTAGTCGTGATTCATAAAATATACTTTAGAGTCTGCTTTATAGAATGCGCTTAAGAGTGTGTTGCACTTGGTATAATTATGAGAGTAGTATACAATGTTGTTCTTAGCTATTATTCAGGAGGCGCGTGACTTTTATATAGCAAAAATTCAGGAGGCGCGTGACTTTTTATATAAGGAAAATCAGGAGGGGGCCAGAGATTGGAGGTGATCACTACCTGCTAACAATCAAACGAACAACTGAAAGAGTTGCTCAGCCTAGGAACTGCCCAACATCACGCAAGAAACCAAGTAAACGAGCAGGAGAAATGAGCATTAGGACCTACAAGCTGAGAGAGCCAGAAATTAAGACCAGATATCAGGGGCTTATTGCTACAGCAGTGAGCAACACAGAAGAACGACCTGATGACTTGGAAACCCTCTGGAATAAATTCAAGGATATCATAAAGACAGCTGCTGCAGAAGCATGCGGTGAAGTCCGACTTGGGAACCAGAGAAAGAGGACACCTTGGTGGACAGAGGAAGTCAAAGAGAAAATAAGAGAGAAGAAAATGGCATGGAAACAATACTTAGGAGCTAAAAACACAACAGGACAAATGGAAAAATATAGAGAATATGTGACACTCAGAACAGAAGCAAAGAACAAAGTGCTAGCAGCAAAACAGAAGTCCTGGGAAGAATTTGGAGAAAAGCTAGAAAAAGATGCACAAGAAAACCAGAAATTGTTCTATAAGACCCTAAAGAACATGAGGAAAGAAAAACAATGTCCTCTCAAATTTATAAAGGACAAGCAAGGCAAATTGCTTACTGCCCCGAAGGAAGTAATGGAAAGATGGAAAGAATATTTCTCAGAACTCCTGGATGGTGAGCATGGTGAAGCATCAGAAATGATAACCACTAGCACATAAGAGAAAACCAATGATGGTGAAGATGACATAAAGATGGAAGAACTGAGGGCAGCACTAGAGAAAATCAAGATGGGCAAAGCAGCAGGGCATGATGGTATAACACCAGAAATGGTTAAGTACATGGGAGCATCAGGCGACCTATTACTCCTAAAGGTCCTACAGGCAGCATGGTGCAACAAGACCATACCAAAGGATTGGGAGATTGCCATCATAACACCAATTTTCAAAAGGGTGACAATCGACAATGTGGAAACCATAGAGGCATATCCCTTCTCAGTGTCCCTGGTAAAATCTACTCTAGAATCCTAGAGCAGAGACTCTGACGCCTAGCTGAGCCACAATTGGATGAGGTCCAGTGCGGATTCCGAGCAAACCGAAGTACTCAAGACCTAATCTTCACACTCAGACAGCTGAGTGAAAAGACCCTTGAGTATAAGAGTGAGATCCATCTTTGTTTCATAGATCTGGAAAAGGCGTTTGACAGGGTCCCCTGGGGCAAACTTTGGGACTGTTTGGCAAGGAAGAATATTCCAGCACCTCTGATTCATGCTATACAGAGCTTCTACAAGTCTTGCAGAAATTATGTGAGGACAGCAAACCATAAGTCAGAAGAGTTCAGGACCACCAGTGGTGTAAGACAAGGTGATATCCTATCACCTTACCTCTTCATACTCCTTATGGACGATGTCATCAAGGCATGTAAGGAGAGAACAAGAAAGTATTCAGTGGGGTACTGGAAGATGAGACAGGTCTATATTTCGGAGCTGGCATTTGCTGATGATGTTGCCCTGATTGCTAAATCAGAGGCACATCTCCAATCCAACCTGCAAGTCTGGAAGGAAGAGCTGGAGAAGAGAGGGATGGTCATAAGCAGCCCTAAAACAAAATCCATGGTGATATCACGAGAAGAAAGAAAACATCAGATTAAGTTGGGAGAACAGGTCCTGGAGCAGGTCGACCACTTTAAATATCTCGGAGCTATTATAGACCGAAAGGGAGGCATCAAAAAAGAGTTGGCCACTAGAAAAGCAGCGGCTGGGAGACTTTTTCAGGCCATAAATCGTGGATTCCTCAGCAAGAAAGAGGTTGGTAAGAAAACGAAGATGGCTGTATACCGCTCCACCTATGTCCCAGTCTTGACATATGGATGCGAGTCGTGGGCAATGACTACAACCCACAAAAGCCAGATCCAAACCTCAGAAATGAGGTATCTGAGGAAAGTGGTTGAAGTAACAAGAAGAGACATGGTCCGCAACCAGACGATCCGTCAAGGCCTAAAATCCCATCCGCTGCAGACCCAAATAGAACAGTTCCAACTAAGATGGTTTGGCCATGTTTGCAGAATGGGAGAAGATCGGCTACCACGACAAGCATGGGAAACAAAGAGCCAGGGATCCAGACCTCCAGGACGACCCAGAGTCCGCTGGGAGGACAACATTAGACAATCTTTGAAGGACCGAGGACTAGAATGGAACCAGGCCAGGAAGAAGACAGCTGATAGAATGGTCTGGCGCTCTCTCTTCCAAACCTCTACACCTCACGGTAGAAGGGGAACGACTAAGTAAGTAAAATCAGGAGGCGCGCAGGAGGCACGGCAGGAGGCGCGTGACTTTTTATATAAGGAAAATGTGGGATGTGCCTTTTTATATAGTAATATATTAGTTCGATAATGGTGTTGTTTACAGACAATATTTAGACAACAGTTAGACGATATATTTAGACATACAATAGCAAGTTAATATATTTTATTATTCATATAACATTATCATATAGTGATATTGTATAATATTGACAAATAACACATAGGATCACATAGTGACATGTACAGTATTTATATTGGAAGACGGGAGGTGTGTTTTCAAAATAAATTTATAGTTATTTATACATATATTTAGACATATATTACAACAGATATACATACATAGGTATCAAAGAAGGGGGTGACGATGCATGGGTGTAATGTAGCGGTCGGGATTAGGTTAGGGGGAATTTTTGTGTGATGTTGTATTGTGTTGTTGTATTGTGTGTTGGTGTGTTTGTTTATACATATATACATACAATATATATAAAAAATATAAAAAAATCGATAATGACGGAAAATATAAAAAATCGATAATTAGTAGGTTACTAAGGGGGATTTTTCATAAATGGGTGCTTGCGTAGAATAGAGGGATTAAAATGGTATGACAAGGTTACCAACGTGGAACTGATGACAAGAACTAGACAAGTGCCAGTGGAACAAGAAATGAGAAGAAGACGATGGCGATGGATAGGACACACACTGAGGAAACCTGTTGATAGCATTACAAGGCAGTCCTTGTTCTGGAACCCCCAGGGCAAGAGAGGCAGAGGAAGACCAAGAAGTACATGGAGAAGAGAGTTGGAAACAGAGGTGAAAATGATGAGGAGAACATGGAAAGAACTTGAGATGATGGCACGTGACAGGAGGACTTGGCATGTGTTTGTTGAAGGCCTATGGTCCTTTAGGAGTGGAGGGTTATGAATGAAGGGGGATTTTGAAGCGAGTGGAGGTTTTTTTGTACTGGCGTGGGTGACGATACATGGGTGTAATGTAGCGGGCGGGGTGGGTTAGGGGACTTTTTGTTTGATGTTGGGTGTGTTATTTAGACATATATATATATCTCTAACACTTCACTCCCACCTCGCGATGCTGGCATACTCGCCTTAAACAAACACACTATGGGCACAATACAACATCACACAAAAAAACCACACCCCAACACACTCCACGAGTCGACAGCCCCGCCAACTACTCACAATACACCCATGCGTCGCCACAATACACCCATGCGTCGTCGCCCTCGCCAGCACAAAAAGACTCCACTCGATTCACATACACCCTTAGTAACCTACTCGCCGTTATCGATTTTTATATTTTCCTCTTTAACTCAAGTATTCTTTTAAAAGAGATCATTAACTATATACTTCTATGTTGTAAAATAAATATATAACTAAATAGTTGTAAAATAAATATATAACTAAATACCCCTAGTAAAGGCTCTAACACTTCACTCCCACCTCTAGATGTTGTCCCTGGTATAGGCAAGTCTCTAACACTGCACTCCGGAGTCATACACACATACACACACAACCATCAACTAAACCCCACTATACATCGTCACCCTCGCCAGCACAAAACACCTCCACTCGCTTCAAACAACCCTCTTAGTAACCTAATTCAACATTATCGATTTTTTATATATTCCGTCATTATCGATTTTTTATATTTTATATATAAATGTATATATGTATGTATATATGTATGTATATATGTCTAAACAAACACACCCAACATTACACAAAAATCACCCTAACCTAACCCCGCCCACTACATTACACCCATGCATCGTCACCCACGACGCCACAAAAAGACTCCCCTCGCTTCAAAAACCCTCTTAGTAACCTAAGCCAACATTATCGAATTTTTTATATTTTCCGTCATTATCGATATTTCATATTATATATATAATATATATATATATATATATTATATAAATATATTATATAAATATATATATATATATTATATTATATATATTAATATTTATATATATATAATATGAAATATCGATAATGACGGAAAATATAAAAAATTCGATAATGTTGGCTTAGGTTACTAAGAGGGTTTTTGAAGCGAGGGGAGTCTTTTTGTGGCGTCGTGGGTGACGATGCATGGGTGTAATGTAGTGGGCGGGGTTAGGTTAGGGTGATTTTTGTGTAATGTTGGGTGTGTTTGTTTAGACATATATACATACATATATACATACATATATACATTTATATATAAAATATAAAAAATCGATAATGACGGAATATATAAAAAATCGATAATGTTGAATTAGGTTACTAAGAGGGTTGTTTGAAGCGAGTGGAGGTGTTTTGTGCTGGCGAGGGTGACGATGTATAGTGGGGTTTAGTTGATGGTTGTGTGTGTATGTGTGTATGACTCCGGAGTGCAGTGTTAGAGACTTGCCTATACCAGGGACAACATCTAGAGGTGGGAGTGAAGTGTTAGAGCCTTTACTAGGGGATTTAGTTATATATTTATTTTACAACTATTTAGTTATATATTTATTTTACAACATAGAAGTATATAGTTAATGATCTCTTTTAAAAGAATACTTGAGTTAAAGAGGAAAATATAAAAATCGATAACGGCGAGTAGGTTACTAAGGGTGTATGTGAATCGAGTGGAGTCTTTTTGTGCTGGCGAGGGCGACGACGCATGGGTGTATTGTGGCGACGCATGGGTGTATTGTGAGTAGTTGGCGGGGCTGTCGACTCGTGGAGTGTGTTGGGGTGTGGTTTTTTTGTGTGATGTTGTATTGTGCCCATAGTGTGTTTGTTTAAGGCGAGTATGCCAGCATCGCGAGGTGGGAGTGAAGTGTTAGAGACGTCACTGTACTAAGGCTAACAGGAAGAGGCGGGAGTGAAGTGTTAGAGACTTGACTAGGACCACTATCGAGAGGTGGGAGCGAGGTGTTAGAGACGTTCCTATAATAGGTCTAGCATCTAGAGGTGGGAGTGAAGTGTAAGAGACGTGTCTATACTAGGTCCACCAGCAAGAGGTGGGACTGAAGGGTTAGAGACTTACCTATTTGAGTGCGTGTGTGCGGGTGAGGTTGTGTGTGTGTTGGGTTGTAACAGGCGGGTGTACCAACATCGAGAGGTGGGAGTGAAGTGTTAGAGACTATACTAGGTCTAGCATGAAGAGGTGGGAGTGTAGTGTTAGAGACCTGACTGTACTAGGGTTAGCATGAAAAGGTGGGAGTGAAGTGTTAGAGACGTCACTATAGCAGGGCCAGCAGGAAGAGGTGGGGGTGAAGTGTTAGAGACTTGGCTATACCATTTTTGTGTGGATATTTTTGTGTTTTGTTGTATTGTGTATGACTCGGCATTGTGTTGTCTTTTTATACAATATTTATACAATATATATATTTTACAACAGATATTAATATGTATACACACGATATTTATACATACCATATTTAGACAGCATAGATAACATGTCATCACTTCTTTTGATGTACACCCAGTTGTTGGGAACAGGGGAAGTCAGCTTAAGTGAGGTGTAAGTATCTGTCGTTATCACACCACCGCTTCAGTAAAGTATGAACGTTAGTGTCTGGTCCTTGGTCTTCCAAGTCTCTATATGAAGGAATATCAGTTTAATGGTTTTTGAAACGTGTTCAGGTTTGTTTCACGCTAGTCAGGGCATGCTTATTGGATAAACTAATCGATACTTGACGCATTGTCTATGTGAAAAAGTTTTTCTTGTTGTGTATTTCATGCAACTTTAGGTATAGGGACACTGTCCAAAAGTGATCTCATAAGATCGTTGTTATCTATGTTAATGAATTGTAGTCTTGTTACAAACAGCAAGCTGATTTAGAAGTAGCTTTAACATTTTTATTGGAAGGCGTTGTGCTTGTACCCTTTTACACGAATATAACAACCTATATGTTCTAAAACCTTCTGTCTTAGATTATATCAAAAACAGAATTGTCTCTCACATGTGCAGTCCGCATGCGTAATCGATAATTTCAGAGCTCGCGCGCGCGGTTTTGTTCCACAATGGTCGGAAGCCGTTATCGATATGTAATTTACTATGTTCGTTACAAAGAAATGATGCTTAATTACTCGCAGGTGGGTATGAATAATTAATTGTGTATCCCCCAAAAAAAGTCTTGTGACTGAGTAAGTAACGGTGGTTCTCGTGATGTTACAACCAGACTTGTGTGTTTTGTTCGCAGGGAGTCTCACGTTCTTGAATAAAATAACTATCGGAAACAAGTTTATGTATAATAAAATAATAATACACGATGAAAAGAACATAAACTTGTTTCCGAAAGTCTATATTTAGCGCTGATGTCACCGACCCTAACCAAGTACAAGCAGTATGACTCATTCATCGCTTACATTTCATAATGTTTTCCTCGCGAGCGCAGACCATCGATCGAGTTTAACATCGAGTGGTAAACAGCACGTGCGTGTTGGGTTTTCTTAACATGGTTGACACTGGCCTCAATGTTGTCCCGCTTGAAACCTGTAACACTAAGGAGTATCTAGTTGGCGCCATAATCTAGTCTGCCTGTGACATATATCTCTACGGTTGTGTTCAAGAAAACTGTCTATTTGGCCTTGTCCAACCTGGCCTTTGCTATTATTTTTTATTTTGGAAACCTCGACTGTGTACGGGTCATTTACATAACACTAGCTGGACATTGGGGTGACTAGATTTTATTACTCGAGCTTAGACCTAGTCAAGTCTCTAACACTTCACTCCCACCTCTCGAGGCTGGCTCTGGTCATGTCTCTAACACTTCACTCCCACCTCTAGATGTTATAACTGTTTGTAAAATATATATTGTAATATGTACGTATAACTGTTGTATAAATAAACAACACATAACACAAAAAAATACAACACACCACAACACAAACCACACACACACACGCACGCACACACACACACTCACAGACGCACAACCACGCACGCGAGCGCTCTAACACACACACACACCCAGACACTCATGGTCATACTTTACTGAAGATGTGGTGTGATAACGACAGACAATAGCGCTCATACCTCGTTGAAGGTGGTTTCCATTGTTCCCACCAACTGTGTGTATATGACAAGAAGTGATGAAATGCTTAACCGTTGGAGAGCGGGCTGAAGACCGCAACTGTAAGTTTTTACCTAGGTCAGCCTTTGTTACACGTGCGAAAATACTTTGGTGAGTCATATCTAAAGTTTCCTACCAAAACCGGTTGTCACATTTCTATCACCTCACGGCACCAAAATTAAGAAATGGAAATATGAAAACTGTGATACCAAAAGTAAGAAATATGAAAAACTGTGATACAAAAATTATGAAATGAAAGTGTGAGTGTTGTGATGCAGAAATTATGAAATATGAAAACTGTGATACCAAAATTAAGAAACGGAAATATGAAAATTGTGAGACCAAAATTAAGACATGGAAATACGAAAACTGTGCTACCAAAAGTAAGAAATTTGAAAACTGTGATACAAAAATTATGAAAAATGAAAAGTGAGTGTTGTGATGCAAAAATTATGAAATATGAAAACTGTGATACCAAAATTAAGAAATGAAAGTATGTAAATTGTTAGACCAAACTTAAAAAATGGAAATACGAAAATTTTGATACCAAAATTTAGAAATTGAAATACGAAAACTGTGATACCAAAAGTAAGAAATATGAAAAACTGTGATACAAAAATTATGAAATGAAAGTGTGAGTGTTGTGATGCAGAAATTATGAAATATGAAAACTGTGATACCAAAATTAAGAAATGCAAATATGAAAACTGTGAGACCAAAATTAAAACATGGAAATACAAAAATTCTGCTACCAAAAGTAAGAAATATGAAAACTGTGATACAAAAATTATGAAAAATGAAAAGTGTGAGTGTTGTGATGCAAAAATTATGAAATATGAAAACTGTGATACCAAAATTAAGAAATGGAAATATGTAAATTGTGAGATCAAACTTAAGAAATGGAAATACGAAAATTGTGATACCAAAATTAAGAAATGGAAATACGAAAACTGTGATACCAAAAGTAAGAAATGGCAGTGTGAATGTCGTGCCGCAAAAATTATGAAATGGGAAATAGACTAAAAAACCCTAATGGTAAGAAATATTTTGACACCGGTAAGAAATATTTAAAGAAGTATTTGCCAGTTTATCTATTTACCATCAGGTTGGATCCTTTGCGCAGGTCTGGGAGAAAAATTTTGGGACCCTCTTTGCTGTTTGGAAAAAAAGCTTTTACTAAAGTTTGAAAATTGCAAGACAAAACATAGATACCCGTTTGATAACTGGAACAAATACTTAGTTACATTTATTTAATGTACTACATTTCCGTGGTCGCCGCATGTTTGAACCGCTTGGGAGACAATATAAAACCTATCACCAGATGTCGCCCGTATGAAAAAAAGTGAAACCTTAAGTAGCGGGGATTCGAACACAAGAACGATGGAATGTTTCTTTTATAACTTTCTACTATTGCTCGATTGTATTTTGAACTTGTGACGGGAAGAGAAATTTACACGCGATGTTTTGCTCGGGCCATCGATCTGGTTCCAAAACAAGG